>JBAGKO010185676.1:0-15697 GCA_037177275.1 Acacia concinna
AACAGGAGTTTCAAACATAAGCTCTTTTCAACTGATCTAAACACGTAGTAATTATTTGGCAAATCAATAAGCTCAAAGTTTTCAGATTTCAGAAGCCATTTTACTCTATCCTTCATCATGATCAAATTTGTTTTCCTATTCAAGAGAGTCAGAACAAGGGCATCCTTCCATGGCCTACAGAGTTCTCTCAGTCTATCATCTGGTATATTCAGACTAGGAAGAGAGTTAAGCATCTTACTTTGTTCTGCCGTTAGAGAAGGAGAAGTATCATTTTCTTCTTGCAACCACTCCGCCATTTGATCATCAAAGCTCTTATCAAAAGCTTTCGCCTCTTCACCCAACAGTTTGGCTTTGTACGAGATCGGCTGTTTCATGGAGGCATTGACATTTGCTTTTGAAGATTGCTGTGCCGTTTTTCCAACCCCCTGATTTGGGTCTTCCTGTGCCTTAACATCCTCCATTTTTCTCCAATGCTGGAAAAAAAACAAAAAAAAACAAAAAACAAACAAAAAACAAAAAACAAAAAACAAAAAAACAAAAAAAACAAAAAAAAACAAAAAAAAACAAAAACAAAAAACAAAAAGAAGACCGTTGTCGAGAAAATAGTAGAGGTAAGATCTCAATCCACCGGAATGAATCTCTTCGCCGGCCTCATGCACCGTTCACTTCACCTCCAAGAGTAACTCCCAGCGATCTATCCGAACAATTGCAAGCAGGATCTGCAAATGAACAGTTGCTGACTCTTCTTTTACTGTTGTGCGACCTCCTCTCCTGTTCTCCTTTATATCTGAATGAATCTCTATATAATATAACTAATTATATTAGTTAAACTAATAATATCAACACCATCACATGCCGTCTTCTACACAAAATTAAAGGCAGGAGTTCTTTGACTTATATTGTATATTCTATGGGATATTAATTTTAATGGATGATCACATCCTCGTATTTTATTTTAGCCATTTATTTGAAGAATTGATGATATTGTTTTTGGGAGAATTTCAGAAAAATACTTCCCTAAATTCCAAAACCCCAAAAAAGATGTTAACATTTTAAAAAGATATTAAGGTACTATGGACCAAATTGGGGTTTTGAAATTTTTTTGACATGAACAATGACCAGCATGAAGTAGCAAAAACCATTACTCTTCTGATGAAAACCATTACTCAAATGGTAAAAATCCAACATTGTTCACGTCACGGGTAGATTCCTCTCTCTCCTCTATCAAATGAACAATGTTAGTGTTAGTGTCAGTGTCAAATGAACAGTGTCGTCAGAGGAGGGGAGAGAGAAATTGATCAGCACGTAGTAGCAAAAACCATTGCTTTTCTTGCAAAAACCATTACTCAAATGGTGAAAAGACACTACTATTCATGTCAGCGAATTTTAAGGGGAGAAAGAGTGATTAACATGGATCAACATGGACTAGCGAAATCCATTACTCTTCTTACGAAAACCAATACTCATCTTGTGAAAATCATTACTGTTCATGTCAGCGAATTTCAAAACCCTAATTTGGTCTATAGTACCTTAATGTTTTTTTGAAATGTTAACATCCCTTTTGGGGTTTTAGAATTTGAGAAGGTATTTTTCTGGAATTCTTCCTTATTTATTTCATAGCTTTCTTTCTTTATGAATTAATTGTGTTGTTCCTTTAATACCTTCCTTTAAATCATATAACTAAATTTTTTTTATTACAGTTGTAAATTTTCGTGGATACAATATTTTCATATTTCTTTTTATAACTCATTCTCCCCAGTGAAAAGAAAATCCCATTATGCTTCAGTGTGTATGCGTGTGAGATATATAAATAAATAAATAAAAAGCAGATATGATCCTTTAATTTTAAATATCAACAAAACATTCTTGAATGCTACCATATGTCCATATTAAGATTATTGTTTTTTAGCAAAATTAAAGAAAAATACCATAAAATAAATGAATAGGATCGAATTCAAGAAATGACCCAATGGTCCGTTAGGGAAAATTTAAAAAAAACCTAAAATAAATCGCTAAGATCGATTTTCATAGATGAATGAATGGTCCAACAAGCAAAATTAAAGAAAAATACCTTAAAATAAAGAACTAAGATCGAATTTGATAAATGAACCATTAGGGTAAATTAAAGAAAAAACCCTAAAAACCAAGGTACAAAAAACTGGACCGGCTAAAGAACCGGTTACGGTATGGGTTCAGGGTTCAAAGGGTTCAACCGGGTCGGACCAGGGGTTGAACCGGCCATATTTAAAATATTATAAATTAAATAAATTATTAAAGTTAAATAATTTTTAACTAAATATAAATGGTCTAAATTTTTAACTTACAAATAAGTTATAAATATTTATTAATAATATGAATATAAATTAATTTTTTAATCTTTTTCCCTCAATATAAGCACAAGGTGAAATGAGGAGGGAAAAATGGCGCCATGTAGTAAGGGAAAATATTTTTTTTTTCAAATTTTAAAAGAAAAATAATGGCACTCACATGGGTTGACGTGACAATTCCTTGGGAAGAATAAAACTTGGCTGCACTCTTTTATCCTATGTGTATTAGTCTATTGTAAATGTTTATCCATTGGTGTGCACTGTGGCCGTGTAGGAGAAATCAGAAATGGAGAATTAAATGTTTGACTGGCCACTCTGCCTACCTATCTTGTCTTGTGTCAGCTGGAGTGAGGCACTCGGAAAAAAAGAAGAAGGCCACTCAACAGTAAAAGCTCAGCATTCATATTTTTCTCTCTCTCAGTCTCTCGTCATCTTCACTCAAATGTTTTGCTTCCTCTTTCCTCTTTCTTCTTCGCCTCCGGTGGCCTCCATGGGTATTCAGAGCATTCAAACGGTAACAGATGAATGAGCTCCGAACGGAACTAGCTCGAGGAGTTCTGGATCTTTTTTTCTTTTTCAGGTTTTGCTCTCACACGACGATAAGCGAAGATGGCTTCGCGTCTCCCTCTTTTCCTCCTCTTCTTTTAATCTTCTTCTCCTTTCTTCATTGATCACAAATATGGGAAAGACCCAGAGCACGGTCGGCGTTCACGGACGCGATTTTTTTTTGGAAAAGATCGATTGACTCGGGCAAACCGCCGAGTCAGGCGGTTTGCCCGAGTTGACCAAGTCGACTCGGTCTCCGGGTCAACTATTAAACCAGATCGGACTAAGGTCCGGTTCACCGGTTTTCTGGTTGAACCGGCCGGTCCGGTCCGATTTTTAATTCTATGATACTGAGATCAAAATCAAAATGTGTGCAGAAATAAACTCTTTCTTATTATTTTTTTAGAAGAATCTCTAGGTCTGAAATATTTTGTTGAAAGTACAAGGATATAAATTGCAGCTTCTGAAGGGGGAAAAACAAACAAACAAACTAGTTACACTTTCATGCTTTATGAGTAATAAGATTTTAATTTGTACCACTCTGATCTATTTATAAATCCAAATTACCTATATATCCGTACCATCTTAACCACCTTATCAGACCTAAGGTCCAAAATTGAGACCACCTCCTGAACAAAAAAGATTCTAGCCCAACAGGGTATTAGCTTACATGTAAGGAGCGCGAATGATCTCTTTGGATACTTCTTCAATGATCCCACTCAGAAATTCATATTCAGATTGAGACCTGCAACAGGGCAGAAAATGTTACGAAGTGAGATCAATGTTAGTAGTCAAATTTGGTGTCCACTTCCTACATGAAGATTCATTTCATTTCCACTTTTTGAACAAGAACAATAAGCAACGGCAAAATTTCTTCCAATTTTTGAAGAAAGATGGGTGGGTGACAAATATCATGCACATAGAAAGTTGCGGTGAAAGGTACCCTTCTTGGAAATGCCAACCAGATATGTTAGCCGCCACTTCTAAAGCCTCCCTCCACTTTCTCACTTTCTCCGGCTTCGCTCGGAATCGATCCTCGTGTCTTGCCAACGCCGTTCCGTAACTCCCACGCTGCTGTCGCACTTCCGATGGATCAACACCGTAGAACACCGGCCAGACGAACCGACCTTCTCCTCTGACGTAGTCAAGTATGTTGGCAAGTTCATCAAGGCAAAAAGTCGAGGAAGCATAGTTTTCAGAGAAAACAATGATGGCAATTCTAGATCGTTGAATGGCATTGACAAGATCTGGATTGATTCCATCCCCTCTTTGGAGAACCGCATCATCAATCAAGGTGTGAATACCCTTTTGCTTTAGAGATTTGTAGAGATGGCCGATGAAATTGGTGCTGGTATCTTCGCCTCTGAAACTAAGGAACACGTCGTGAGTCCATTCGCCGGTGACAGTTTCCCTCCCATTCTCTTTCAAACTATCATAGGTTGCTTTCAGGATGTCATGGACTTTCCTATTAGGAATTCTTTCATACTTGTCCAGCAGAGAATTCCATTCTTCTACACTTTTACCAAATAAGCTAGAGCCTATTACTTCCAAAGCCAAAGGAAGGCCACCAGCGTAATACACTGCACGGTTTAAAACATCCATGTAACCTGGATCAACTCTGTTTTTCTTAAATGCATTCCAACTCAACAATTCTAGGGATTTATTAGTATCCAGCTCTTTCATCTCATATGTTTTTTCCACCCCATGAATAGTAAGCAAATGTCTGTTTCTTGTGGTGACAACGATCCTACTGCCAGGGCCAAACCAATCAGGTCTTCCAACAATTGCCTGTAACTGTTTAAGCTCATTAATATCATCAAGAATCAAAAGTACCTTCTTCCGGCAGAGCCTTCTTTTTATGATTGAAATGCCTCTATGAACATCTCCTAGCCTGAGATTGTTTTCTGCAACAACTTCGGAAAGTAGCGTCTCTTGAAGTTGTACAAGTCCATTCTTGTTAATTGCCTTCTCTCTAATATCAGCAAGAAAACATACGCCTTCAAATTGATCGCCAATGAGGTTATAAACCGCACGCGCAATTGTTGTTTTACCTACTCCACCGATTCCATGGATCCCTACCATGATAGATCGATCACCAGATCCAAGTTCCGAAAGTGAGATCACTTCTTGAACAGAAGATTCTAGTCCAAGAGGGTGATTAGCTACATGTAAAAGAGTGCGATTGATCTTATTTGATACCTCTTCAATGATGCCACTTATGAATTCATATTCAGGTTGAGATCTGCCAGAGGACATAAAATTATGTGAAGCGAGGTTGAAGTTAGTAGTCAAATATAGTTAATACTCCTACATCTTTCAATTCTACTTTTTTGAAGAAATAAATATATCATGCATACATCTTCGACAAACATAATAACAGAAAGTTGCAGTGGAAGTTACCCAAGTTTGAAATGCCAGCCAGAAATGTTAGCCGCCACTTCTAAAGCCTCCCTCCACTTGTTCACTTTCTCCGGGTTGGCTCGGAATCTATTTTCGTGTTTTGCCAACGCCGTTCCGTAATTCCCACTCTGGTGTCGCAGTTCCGATGGATCAACACCGTAGAACACCGGCCAGACCAACCGACCTTCTCCTCTGACGTAGTGAAGTATGTTGACTAGTTCATCAAGGCAAAAAGTCGAGGAAGCATAATTTTTAGAGAAAACAATGATGGCGATCCTAGATTGTTGGATGGCATTGACAAGAGCTGGAGTGATTTCTTCCCCTCTTTGGACACCCACATTATCAATGAAGGTGTGAATACCCTTTCGATCTAGAGAATTGTAGAGATAGCTGATAAAATTGGTGCGGGTATCTTCGCCTCTGAAACTAAGGAACACGTCGTGAGTCCATTCGGCGGTGAAGGAGGATGATAGTAGTTCTTGACGTTCCATGACACATAAACTCTTGGACCAGTATTGCTGCGTCGCTGGGAACTACGGATGACTCTGGTATCAGCTGAGAAACTGAAAATTTCAGAGCAGGGTTAAAGATGAAAGCTTAGAAACGTACCGTAGAGTTGACGAAGAAACAATGGTGATCCTGGAAGGAGGTTCCCTAAAGTTTATCTCTCATTCATCAGAAATTCAAATTACATTTTTCCAGATTCTATGGTCCGCTGTGAGAATACTTCTTCCCCCAACGGTTGACTGAGAAGTACTTCGACTAAAAATATTGATATGCTACTAGTATTCCTATTATCGCAAGATAAAATATACTAACGTGAAAGGGAAACTGAAAGTTACATTTATTTTATTTTTTAGGAGGGAAGTTTCCTTGATTTTTCGCTCCAATCATCAACATTACAATTTTCCAGCTTCTGTTTGTACACTGTGAGAATAGAATACTACTTTTGCACCGACGATTTACGGAGAAAACTTATTTTATTAAGGGCTTGTTTGGTACTGTAGAGGGAAAGTGAGGCTGGATTATTTTTCACAGTTAGATTTAAAAAAATTAAAGAAGTAATAACTTAATTTATTTTTATCTTATATATTTTTTTCAGCAAACTTTTATAGTCCCACTTCTCTTATTTTTTCATTGAGACATATAAATGATTAAAAATATACTTTAAAGAATAAAAAATGCTACATTAGGTACTTAACACAATATCTAATTAAATTTTTTTAAAAAGACTAATGAAGTTAAATAAATTTATTTATTGTATTTATATTTATTTTTTATACCAAATTAATTTGTCTGACTTATAAATTAATATGTAATCAAATGATATGGCAGGCAAAAAAAATAATTTAATGATATAAACATTTATTATGATTAATAACTAATTTATTTAACTTCTTTAATCTCTTTAAAAAAAGTCATATTATATTAACAATGGGAGGAGTGATTAATATAGAACTAACAATTAATTTTTTTACTCCATGTAAATTAGTCATTTAGTTATTACCCTTGAAAATGGAGTAGAATATTATATATATATATATATATATATATATATTTATATATAATTTTATTTATATTACCCTCACCATGCATCTTCTCCCAACATTACAAACAAACCTCCACTTAGATGTTTTCTTTACCCCTAATATTCATAATGTAAGACATACTTGAGTAGATTAATAAATATAAATAAGTTTTTTAATTACTCCTCCATGATACACCATAATTGAACAGTTAATATCAGTCCTAAATATAGGACTTATTTTACCTGTTTATAGTTTCCCCCCAATTTAGTCTATTGATGCTCCCTACACAATAATCAAGTAAGTGAGGTTAGTCTATTGATGCTCCCTCCACAATAATCAAGTAAGTGAGGGATGGAGGGAATTAAAGAAGATCATTGAGATGTTTTAGAAAAAAATATATCATACTAACTAACTTCATTAATCTAATCAAAGTAGTTAATTGTGTTTTATATTAAAGATGAGAGGAGTACAACATATACTCTATTTTTTGGCTCAAGACTTATGTTTGAGATATTTTGATTCTTGCTATTCTCCGAGCTCATCGTATCTGGAAATCATTTGGATGGAAGAGGAATTTATCCAGCTAAACAACGCCAATCCTGAGTCAAATCATGTTTTCTAGCAGCACATGTAAACTATGTTGTTCTAGAATTTCAGTTAGAACAGGGAAAATATCACTCTTTTATATATAGGTGTTCTGATATTTCCCTTCGGCCTTTTTAAATAACATTTCTCTTTGCCCTTCTACCTTTGCCGTACTGTAATCTTTCTTTCATCTTAATGAGTACAGACCCCACTAATTTCTGGAATTAACTCTACGTGCAAAAGCTATGTTTTATTATTGGCTTTGAAAGTAGAGCATAATGAGAACAAGCGTTTTGACTTTAAACTTTAAGGATAGCGGAGGAAGAAAATGAAGAACAAGTTCCATTACTTGTGGTTTGCTTTTGTAAAGCTCTGTTTATTCTATGACCTTGTTTCATTATTATCTTGTCTAGTCACCAGGAAGTGAGTAGCTTCACCATAGATTAAGATCAAAATCAAAGCGTGTTCAGAAATAAACTCTCTTTTAGTTTTTTAAAGAATCTCTGGGTCTGAAATATTAGAGTTAGTTGTATACATATATCAAAGATGATGTTTATATCTTTTATAGTGTGAAGACAGCAATTACTTATCCAATTATTTGTGTGCTCTTAAATTATTCTAATGATAAGAGATGTAATAAACTATAATTACTTACCCAATTATTTGTGTGCTCTTAAATTATTGGTACAACTGAACCTCCTTTTTCATCCAGGCGGATCATCAGTATGGGGTATATAAATTTTAAAGTTGGCTCCCCCAAATCACAGAACGGCTGAAGCAGCCGCCTCAGTTCTTCAAAAAGAAGTAAAGGGAACTCCGTTTTAGGATCACCAGCTGTGTGACCAGAGCGAATATAGCTCATCCTTAGCATATCTACATAAAGCTGTACATCACCATTATCCATATAAGCAAAATACTCAAAAATTAAGGAAGACGTGCATATTTCATTACCATATGATAACACACTTCGTTCTTTACATGTCACTTTTTTAAAATTAAATTTTGGACACGATAAACAATTTCTTATCACTCAAATTAAATTTCCAAAAGTTCAAATTTGACTCGAACTCGATTAGTGAATTAGTTGGAATATTGATTAATAAAAGAGAATTCATGTTCACAACAATGTGCAGCTGGTACCATATTTCTTAGGGTTAAGGTGCAAAAATAACCATCAACTTGTGTCAGAAGTGCAAAAATGACCATAAACTTTTTTAGGTGCAAAAGTGACCATAGCGTTAAAAAAGTAGTGCAAAACCGTTAATTTTATTGTAGAGCCGTTAAATTTTTCTGAGAGTTTGCTACAGTAAATTAACGGTTTTGCACCACTTTCTTAACGTTATTGTTACTTTTGCATCCAAAAAAAGTTTATGATCATTTTTGCACTTCCGATACAAGTTTATGATTATTTTTGCACCTTAACCCTATTTCTTATGCAGTTATTATTATTATTATTTTGGTGATATATGTATTTTTTATATTTACAAATAGGAAGTGCTGTACATGAAGAATACAGAGCACATAACAATCTAGATTAAACGCTACTAAATTGAATCAAACTTGACAGAAATTATTTGATTATAGTTGAAAAAGGGTGTAAAAAACAGAGTTATTTTGCCGCGAACGGTAACAATTTTAGTGTCAATATTGAGACCTCAATTTCATGGCGAGCAAAGAAACTGATTTCATTTATATAAATTACTCATTGTTAAAGTGGTGTCTCAGCAATAACACATCCTTCAAGCAAAGATGATTAAATCAAACTAGAGAAACAGATGGTACCTTCCAATTGTTTAACTAGCCCCCGAACAAGGCCCCTTGAAAGATATCGAAAAGAAAAGAATATTCTATAGTCATTTCTCATCTTTTCAGCCTGTGACAGAGAGATATCAGGATTTGTGAACCTGAAATTGTCAATGCAGCTGTTTTCTTCCTCATAGAAATGAATTCCAGAGAAATCTATATTCAATGTTGGGACTCCATTGTCGTCTAAAATTACCCGATAAAGATCATATGGCCTGTGGTATTTCAACTCCCACGAAACCAGAACATGATTCCATTTGTGTGTTGAAATCACCCCCTCCTGTTTGCATTGTAGGCCACACCAAATTATATGTTTTTCCGTTTTTGGTTTATAGAGTATGTAATTACACAAACAAATAAGTTGCTCAGAACCATTGACAAACACTCTCAGCCTGATTTCCAATATTGATTCGGCTATTTCTGTGCCTGACCCCCCAATCACACATATGGCTATCTTCGGGAATTTCTCACAAAACCAGAAAGACACTGATGATTCCCTTCTTGCATAGAAGGCTCTTGAAGCTTTCCCTCTTTTCCTCACAAATGGCAGCATTCCAGACCAGCCACTGCTATCTCTGGGAAGCCTAACAAAACTAACCAAATCATAAGAAAGAGTATACATTTGAATGAAATTTGTTTCACTTTTGTTTATACAGTACCCATTAAGGTAATCATTGAAATGAGCACTAATTGACCTTTCATTACTGACATCTTGTAGAGAATGGAAAAATATCGGTGCTACAGACACCTCTGACCTCAGTTTTTCCTGAATTTCATACCCACCAAATAATTGAAACCCTCTAGTCCCATAAGCCAGCACCACCACGAGTTTGGGGATTATTAATATGCTGCCTGGCAGCTGTTTAAGTCCCCTACATCGCCTCAAGTATAGGTGTTTCAACCCACTAAGCTTTCCAATTGAAAGTGGCAGTTCTTTTATAGCAGTCTGATCCAAGTAGATGTCTCTTATATTCTCCATGACTCCCAATACTTCTGGGAAGATTTGAAGTCTTGAGCAACCCCTGAGATCCAGAGTCTCAAGAGAAGTCAAATTGATGCGAGGTGCCAACATTTCAAGCTGAGTGCAATCTTGGGCACTCAACAATCTGAGCTTATGAAGAAACCCAATTGATTTATGAACATTGATCAAATTTGTACACTTATCAAGACACAACGCCCCCAAGTTAGGGAGTCCAGATAAATTAGGTACTTGTCTTAAGAATTTACAACCTTCAAAATCCATAAGACAGAGAGAATGAAACGCCTGCAAAATAATCAAAATTAACTCATCACAAATATATAAGACCAGTAGAATATATGAAAGTAGCTAGAAACCATAGAATCTATACATGCCTTTGGTGTTTTGAAAACTTGAAGGCAGCTTTCAGGTAGGCTAAGTATGAAAAGTTTCTTTGGGTTAAAATCTGATGGTAACGACAATGAAGGATAGCCACTCCAGTCTAATACTCTCAAAGTATTTGGGAGATATTTGGGGCCTCTGGAAAAGCACACATCCCCAATAATAAGGATTCTCAGGTTTTTCATTTTCTCAAACGCCACTCCACTCCATTGCACTTCTTTATATTTGGATGAGTGAAGCATAATGACTTCAATTTGCTCAGTTCCCTTTGAATGCCAAAGCATAAACAAAGCACATATTTATTAGGAATGTCATGTCCATACTACTCAACCAATTTTAACTTATAATATGTCGAGCCTCAATCAAATTTTGACAGCATGATAAAGTGTTGGCAAAAACTTAAATAAAAAACCAACTGCCCATTTCATATTCACCAAAATAGTTCAAATATAAAAAGTAAAACCATGGAGATCATTCTAATTTACCGTATTTTCTTCAAAAACATGAACAATGTCCTCATCAAACCACAGCCTAGTACGTTTGCCAGGCTCAAATGTTGATTCTTGTCGTACAATTTCTTTGCCCATGTCTTGAACTAAGTCATGCATTCTCACACAGTTTGAATTGTCAATCTTGATGAGAGATCTGTCCTTCAAGACCCGAATTCCGATGTCTTCATGTAAGCCATGTGCATAGAGCATTCCCTTGATGTAACTCAGTTCTAATTTATTAAAAAAACAAGCGATATCAAGGAAAATTTCCCTCTCATTCTCTTCCAAACTATCATAGCTTACTTTCAGGATGTCATGGACTTTCCTATTCGGAATTCTTTCATACTTGTCCAGCAGAGAATTCCATTCTTCTACACTTTTACCAAACAAGCCAGAGCCTATTACTTCCAAAGCCAGCGGAAGGCCACCAGAATAATATACTGCACGGTTTGAAACACCCATGTAACCTAGATCAACTCTGTTTTCCTTTTGCCTCGTATAATTTTCCCACCCCATGAGTACGAGGCAAATCTATGCTTCTTGTTGTGACAATGATCTTACTGCCAGGTCCAAACAAATCAGGTCCTCCAGCAATTGCCTGCAACTGTTCAAGATCATCAATATCGTCAAGAATCAAAAGAACTTTCTTCCGGCAGAGCCTTCTTTTTATGATTGGAATGCCTCTATGAACATTTCCAAGCTTGAGATTGTTTTCTGCAACAACTTCGGAAAGTAGCGTCTCTTGAAGGTGTACAAGTCCATGCTTGTTTGCCATTTCTCTAATATCAGCAAGAAAACATACACCTTCAAATTGATCGCCGATGAGGTTACAAACCGCAAGGGCAACTGTTGTTTTACCTACCCCACCCATTCCATGGATCCCTACCATGATAGATCTTTCAGCAGATCCAAGTTCCAAAAGTGAGATCACTTCCTGAGCAGAAGATTCTAGTCCAACAGGGTGATTAGCTACATGTAAAGGAGTGCGATTGATCTTTTTGGATACCTCTTCAATGATGCTACTTATGAATTCATATTCAGGTTGAGATCTGCCATCTTTGAAATGCCAACCAGATAGGTTAGCCACCACACATAAAGCCTCCCGCCACTTTCTCACTTTCTCCGGGTTGGCTCGGAATCGATCCTCGTGTTTTGCCAACGCCGTCCCGTAACTCCCATGCTGTTGTCGCAGTTCCGATGGATCAACACCGCAGAACACCGGCCAGACCAACCGACCTTCTCCTCTGACGTAGTCAAGTATGTTGACAAGTTCATCAAGGCAAAAAGTCGAGGAAGCATAATTTTCAGAGAAAACAATGATGGCGATCCTAGATTCTTGAATGGCATTGACAAGAGCCGGAGTGATTTCTTCCCCTCTTTGGAGACCCACGTTATCGATGAAGGTGTGAATACCCTTTTGATTTAGAGAATTGTAGAGATGGCTGATGAAATTGGTGCGGGTATCTTCGCCTCTGAAACTAAGGAACACGTCATGAGTCCATTCGTCGGTGAAGGATGATGATAGAAGTTCTTGTCGTGCCATGATACATAAACGCTTGGACCAGTATTACGACTGCCTTACTGGGAACTACGGATGCCTCTGGTATCAGCTGAGAAATGTTAACGATGAAAGCTTAGAAACCTACCGTAGAATTGACGCAGAAACAACGGTGATCTTGGGAGGAAGTTCCCTAACGTTTATCTCTCATTCATCAGGAAGTGCAGTTTTCCAGCCTCCATGTTCCACTGTGAGAATACTTCTTTCCCCTTGGGTTGAGAAAGAAGACTTTGACTAAAAAATAATGATATACTAACATGAAAGGGAAAACTGAAAGTTACACTTATTTCATTTTTTTAGGAGGGAGTTTCATTGATTTCGCTCCAAATCATCAACGTTGACAAATTTCCAGCTTCTATATGTTCAACGTGAGAACACTACTTTTACGCCCACGGTTTACGGAGAAGACTGGCGTTAGCTTAAAAAAACAAAAAGGTTATTTATTGAAATAGGCTGCTTGCTAAGATCCGGTAAAAATAAGTTGTTTATTAAAATAAATAGAAACAAATAAGGGAAAATGACACTTAAATACTATGTAAAATTGTAAAACTTAAATTGGTCTGTTAATATTTCAAAAAGACACTAAGGTACTATGGACCAAATTAGATTTTTCAAATTTTCTGATGTGAACAGTAGCAGGATTTCGCAAGATGTGTAATGGGATTTTACAATAAGAGTAATGGATTTCGCTAGTTTTTTCTGGTCTCTGTTTTTCTCTCTTTCTCTCTGATAGCATTGTTCATCTGACACTGACACTGACACTGATTAATGCATAGTGACAGAGGAGAGAGAAATTTGCCCATGACTGGGGAGAGAGGGGATTTTCACAAGTTGAGTAGTGAGATTTGCAAGAATAGTAATAGAATTCACTAGTTTGTAGATTACTTTTTACATCATCAAATTTGAAAAACAAAGGGGAGAGGGAATTTTTTGCAAGTTGACTAATGCGTTTTGCAATAATAGTAATGGAATTCACTAGTTTGTGGATTACTTTTCACATCACCAAATTTAAAAAACCCAATTTGGTCATAGTACCTTAGTGTCTTTTTGAAATGTTAACAGACTTCTTTGGGTTTTGAAAATTCAAATAGTATTTAAGTGTCATTTTTCCAACAAATAACTTATGATTATGAATAAGTCATTTCTTCTGTCTCTAATAAATCATTTTGTTACCATTAATTCAAACACAAATCATTTAGGGCTTATTTAGATGACCGGTGTAATAAATGACTTATTTTTATAAGTGGCTTATAAGAATTGACTTGTGTTTGGATTTAAGTTAGAAAAACTGACTTATTATGGTAGAATAATAAGTTACTTGTGTTTAGTTTGACGGTAAAAAAAAAGACTTATTAGATATAAAAGAAGTTATTTATTTTCATAAATTACTTTTCCCAACTTATTTTTATAAACTATTTATTGGCTTAAGCTACTTATATTTTTAAGCCCTTATTAAACACTTCATTTGATAAAACTAATTATTTTTCACAGCCACCGCTTGGAAACGCTGGAGACCACTCAAAGCAAACATGCCTTTATTCTACTACCAATAAATCACTTTTTCTACCCTAATCAAAACACAAATTACTTTTGATAAGTCACTTTTCTTGTAAGTCACTTCTCATACGACATTTATAAAACAAAAAGTCACTTATTTCACTTTTCATCCAAATGGGCCCCTAGTTAAAATTTTTTGGAGAGATTAAACAAGTTAAATAAATTACTTTATAATATTTATATTTGTTTTTTATACCAAAACTAATTTGTTTGACTTATAAATTAAAATATAATCAAATGATATGGTAGGAAAAAATAATTTCATGATATAAACATATACTATAATTCATAACTAACTTATTTAATCTATTTACAAAAGTCAATTTAATATTGTCCATAAACGCTTGGACCTGAATTACGACTGCGTTAAGGGCCCATTTGGATAAGTGGTTGAATAAATAACTTATTTTTATAAGTAGTTTATGAGAAGTGACTTGAACAAAAAATGACTTATAAAAAGTAACTTGTGTTTGAATTTGGAGTATAAAAATTGATTTATTAAGGGTAAAATGAGTTACTTATTGGGGCCTATTTACTACCAACGGTTGAGGGCATTGCCGTTGAAACAAAAAGGAAGAAATAAGCTACTTATTATGGTAGGAGCATAATAAGTTACTTAGTGAGAGCCTGTTGGGCATTGGCGTTTTGTGGCTTATGTGAGCGTTGCGGTGAGAAAAAGCCAGCGTTAACACTTTTGATTGTTTGACACTAACTGATTGTAAAAAGTAACTTATAGGCAAAAGTCACCTTTTTTTGAAAAGCTAGGAGAGGGAGGTTTTTTAGATGAGCATCAACGTTTGACCATTACTCTCTCACCCACACCCCCACTCTTCTCTTTCTCTCATCTCACGGACCCAAGGCAAGCTACTGTTGGCACTCATCTCACGGACCAGGGAAGCTCACGGCTGAACTCCTCTCTCCACCATCGGCACTCATCTCACTCACCACTGTGTGGAACACAAAAGTTTAAAAAAAGGAAGCAAGGCGAGGAGAGGAGGAAAAAAGGTGGCAATGGGAGGAGAAGATCTGGAAAGAAAATAGAAAGGAGAAAGGTGAATGTGTTGATTTGAGGAAAGAGAGACCAAGCTCTCTAATAAGCGGCGTGGGTGAACGGCGAGGAAGAAGATGGCTGATCCGAGGAAGAGAGACCAAGCTCACCGATCAGAAATTGATGGATGCAATCGGCAGTGCATGCAGTGAAGAGGAAGATGAGGGTGTCTTAGAGCCCGTTTGGCTGTGACTTATGAAAAGTAGCTTATTTGGCTTATGTGACTTTTGATAAGTAACTTATAAAAATAAGTAACTTATGAGAAGTAAATTGTGTTTGGATGGGAGTAACAAAAGTGACTTATTTTCATAAGTCAGTTGTGTTTGGATGGGATAAGTAAAAAAAGTGACTTATAGATGAATTTTTTAGTGAATTTTATGTTGAAATTTTTTTGACTTATATTTTGAGAAAAATGCTGTAATGCATGTGAAAAAATAATACTGATTATATGGAGCGAGAATTTTCTTTCCACATTCACCCTATTAATTTTGGG
>JBAGKO010185697.1:0-15695 GCA_037177275.1 Acacia concinna
ACTCCTCATGTAACATTTTACTTAGCTTACAAAAATTTTATTATTAGAAAAAAAAAACAAATCATATAAATGTTTTTAAATTATGTTAAAAATTATATAAACCTCTTTATTTTTAAAATATACATTAGCCTACTGTAAAAAAGCTACATAACCACTATAGACATATGTTTTATGGAAGATATCTTAGTAAAAGAAATAAGTTAAACTGAAATATATTTTGAAAACAGACTCAGGTTTGTAAAATTTCAGCAAAAATGGAAGCATGTTTCAATAATTTACTTAAAAAAATGCAGAACTCCTTTGTGATTGGAATTGGAAATCTCACTTTAGGCTTGGCTTGTGCTTTAATTTTACAAAAAAGAAAAGAAAAGAAAATAAGAAGTACTGAAATTAATTACACACAGAGCACTCAAGAGTAAATGACAGTGATGTAGTACGAAATGAGTTCTTTTGCTGTAACCGTGTACGTAAATGAGAAACTTTCGAGCACGCCGCTTCTGAAACAATTCCATAAGGGGAGATTTTAAAGCATATTTTTTACTCCCATATTTTTCTCTCATTCATTATGTCTAATTTTTTTTAACTTTTCTATCATTAAATATTTTAATAAAATTATATAATACACACATACACACTCTCTCTTATAATATACTAGTATATAAATTATATACTCTTTAAAATTAAATTAAATATTTAAAATAAAAATATTATAAAAACCAGTTTATAATTTTTTTAAAAAAATTATAGTACAAATTAAAGGCAAATTGAAAGAAAATTTTGGAACACTCTTCTTAAACTAGTCATAAGATCTTTTCTTTATTTTGGTCCAACATGCGAGTGTATTCTTATATGAATAAGGAACCTTATCATTCCTGAATTGGAAAGTGAGACATTTTCTTATTATTTTTCTTAATAAAAAAACTATTTTTAAATTTCATTTCATTATGATAAGTAAATATGTTTTTTTTTAAAATATGTATTTCTTTTACTACCATAGAATATAAATAAAGATATTGAAAAGAATAATAAGATTCAAAAGTTCTTCCAATATATCATCTCACAAATTTCATATAAACAAAATAACATACTTAGAACTGTTAGAAAATAAATCATATATTCATAACAGAATAATACAGTTAAACTTAAAATTTTAATACTTTACACTTCATAGTAATAATATAACACAATATACGTACAATTAAATATGAGGCTCAAATTTGATCCTTTAAGTTCTTCAGGAATACATAACGCCTACAAATAAAATAAATAGCAGCATTATAGTTACTAAAATCATAAAAAATATTGCAAACTATACAAATCAAAAGAAATTATATACAAAATTACTTACTATAATTATAAAAATCCTAAATGAAGGTGAAAAAGGAAGTGTATGTGAATGAAGATAAATGAGGAAGTTGAAAATGTTGAAGAGGAAGTGAATAGAATGAATGAAGAATGAAGGAAGAAGGCGTAGGCTATTTATAGATAAATGAAGATGAAGGACGAAGGAAGGCAAAAGGAAAGTGCAGCAAACTTCATTATTTGAAGTGACAAAAGCTTGCAATGCTGAAGAAAAAAAATAAAAGGGAGAAAGAAGGACACGCATGCATTGTCGGACAGGGGTCATACATGAAAAAGGGAGGGCGGTCTGAGTCATTCACATGAACGACGACTGACACAGTCGTTCACGGGTTGAACGACTTGTGCAAGTTGTTCATGACATGTCAATCCCACCTCACCTGATTTTAACACAAACCGTTCTTAGTATGAACGATTTGCAAAAATCATTCCTACTAAAAACGATTTATAGTATTATATTTAGTTAAATATTTTTTTATAGTATTGTTAAAACATTTTACTGTTTGTTCTATTTTATTAAAAAAGCCAATAGTTCATTGTTCATCATGTGTCTCTACGTCTAGATTCAACTGCTACAAGATAAAATCATTGAAACGTGTGAACTTATCAAATGTTAAATACCTGATAAATAAAAAAAATAAGTCCCTTCCAGTAAATACTTTTTGTAATTAAATTAAACAATCCGCATAATAAGACATGGCAAATAAAATGTAGGGAAAATGACAATAAGGTCTCAAGAAAGGGACTTAATATAATAATAGTACCCCACAAATTATTAATGTCATTACTCAAATTGTTAATTGTCACTACTTACTTATTATTAGGGATCATTTTGTTATTAGTTTTTTTCTTAGGATATTATTGCCATTTTTTTTAAAATATGTAACCCTTGGTAACATGGCACATGACGCGACGCAGAAAAATTTTAATATGTCATGACTAATAAGTAATAACATGATTTTTTTTTATTATTCCCCGAGAAAAAAATAAAAATAAAAATAACGTGCAACTGCAACTGCAACTGCAACATGCCATTATTGACTATCTTTTGTTTATCCATTTTGGCCACCAGAAACAAGGGACTGTTTGGTACAACAGAGTTGGTAGGGATGGGAGAGTAGAGAAGATTTTTATGACTAGGATTTAAAAAAAAATTGGAGAAGTGGATAAAAAGTTTTTCATTGATTTTTTGTATTATTTTATTTCACATATTTTTTTATTAAAATTTAATAACTCTACATTTTCAATTTTTAAAAATCAATGTATACAAATTTTCATATGAGCCCCCTTTCCCTCCATTTTTTTCTTGCCAAACAGACTGTACGGGTAAGGGGGAAACCAAAAGTAAAATATAAATATTAATTGAACAATGGAAAATTTCTTCAGGAGTGTACAAAACCTTTAATGAGGTTGAAGAGTGGGCCAGCTTTGTTGAGTTCCATGAAGTCCATTCCATGAAAGCCTTCCCCAACGTGGTCCACCACTTTGACTCCTCTGCTTCGTAACATCTTCACCAATTCCATCTGTCTATCAATTATTGGGTCTCTGTCGCCTGCAGTTAATACCACCTCCCATCTCATCCGTCCGATCTCATCAAAGTTAGTGCTCCAATCAAGCATCGCCGTCGGATTGCAATACTCGTGGTCTCTGTCCGCCCCAGCCGGCAGTGAGAGCTCCCACATCAGATCACTCACGCTGAGCGGCAGAGTTGGGTTATCGGCCAGCCTCATCTCTGACTCAGTCCTCTGCGAACCACCAAAAAATGGATGGTGCAATATCAACCCTTTGATTTTCAAAAGGCCAAACTCATCAACGGCTGCTGCTACACGTAGTCCCACGTGGTAAGCCATGTTACCTCCGGCACTTGTGCCCATGACGTAGCAGCTGGAGATGTCGGAGAATTCCCGGATCCATTTCTCCTCGGTGGTTCCCAACCAATGTAAAGCCTCCACGGCGTCGTCGTAAGCGGCTGGAAGCCGGGCTTCGGGAGCAAGACGGTACTCAACAGAGACGATAACGGCGGAGAGTTGGGTGGCCATTTCGTTACAGAAGTCATGGTTCATAGAGGAAGAAGCACTGAGTATTACAAACCCACCTCCGTGAAAGTACGCGATTAGAGGTAACTTGGAGGACGGAGGACAAGAATAGATTGCTTTACGAGGGATGTATAGTCGGAGGAAGGTGGCGTTGTTAGGGTTAAGAGGAAGGTCTTTGGAGAGAACGGTTGATGAGGTTTGGGCATCCAGTGAGGCGGCGGTGGCCGGAATAGAGATGAGACGGTTGATGGAGCCATCTGGGTTTTTGGCAATCTGAAGATACTGGTAAGGATCAATGGTGCACAAGACTTGGTTTTGAGGTTGGTGAGACATGTTTGGAGATGAAGATGAGGAGGGAAGTATGGGAATTGTGAGATTGAAATCGATGTTTGTAGCCGGATGCTTGTGGCAAACCTTATCTTGACAATTATTATTTAACACAATTATGAAGGGAAGGAAAGGTCCATGAAAAAGACACATTTATTTACCTGGGGAAGTAGTGGACTTTAAGAAAACCATATTTACTTCTTTTTTTCCCTCGATGGTGGACCTTTGGTCTACGAACTCATCGGGTCCTGGTATCTGGCTGTAATATGAGCTCTCAGATTCGGTGAACCCACGAACCAACTAGTTTAGACGTTCCCAATCAAATAGGCCTGAAAGGTAACCACCTCTTTAAGATGCTCCAGGGGAGAGAGCTCCCAACAGAAATTCTCTACACCATATTTACTTCTTCCTTCATCTTGTGAGTTCAATATCTGAATTTATGGTTTTTTACATTTATAGGTCACAAAATCGTGTTAGTTCAATCTTAAATTCACAACTGTAAATTCACAAATTCACAACATGAGTTTATTGTTTTTACTTTTTTAATAAAATTGTGTCAACTCATTTTTAAACTCATCATGCTAATTTTGTTAGTTTGAACATATTTAATGGCCTTAAATACAAACTTCATAAATTTTTTTAAGTAGTATAAATTCTTAATTTTGTTGAATTAAATTATATTTAAATTAAATTATTATATTATTATATTTTTATTTTTAATTATATATATTCTCTTAATGCCTATTTCGTCATAAAAGTAAACCCTTCCAAGTTACAAATTTACTATTTGAATTAACAATCCGAATTTACTTAATTAGACTCGGGAGTTTGCCAACTTAACTTGCTTATGAGTAATAAATTATAAACAAATCATCTATGTGCGTCTCTCTTCATAGATAGACTATTTACAAATTACTGCAAATTAATGATTGTCTATTTCATTTCATGTAATTTTAAAGAAAAAGTAATTTATTTTAGTTTTATAATTGTGACCATGGAACACAAAATCGGACCGGACTGGCCTGTTCGACCGGGAACCGGCCCATGCTTCGGTCCCGTCATATAGATAACCATTGACCGGTTCGACTTGTTCAACGACCAGTCAAACAGGTCAAACCGGCCGGTCCGACTGAGAAAATCGGCCGGTCCGGTTTTAAAAAAAACAAAAAAAAATACTTTCCATTTATTTATGAAACTGAGCGAGAATTCACGAGAACAAATCATTTTTATTAAAGTATCTCTCCCTTTTTCAAAAGCTACGGGGGCACTGCCCCCTACAACCCCTGCAAGGGGCGCTATCCCTTGATCTCGCCTGCTAATTGGCTAGCAGGACCGTCGTAGCTAACTCCCATAGCTAACTCTGTGTAGCGTGTTACATTACTTAAACCTAATGATTCACACAAAATAGTGATTTATCAGCCTGTCGTTTGGATATTTAGTAATAATATCTAAATTATAATATTTTAATATGCCCGGTTCAACCCCCGGTCCGACCTGGTTGAACCCTAAACCCATAACGTGACCGGTTCTTTAGTCGGTACGGTTTTTTGTACCTTGATTGTGACAAAAATGAAATGTCTTAGTTGAATATATGATTAGTGGAGCATATGTAATGTGCGGAAAAATCACGATGGCTAAAAAAAAATGGCAAAGGTGCAATTTTTTTTTTTGGAATAAATATTGGATTCACTATCTCGATAGAGATATTATATCAAACCTGTGTAAGGTAGCTTAACCCTTATCAACATTGGCCTCTTGGAAAAAAAGGAGGTTGATCAAGGAACAAAAAGACCCCATCATATGGGAATATCTAGTTAATTGATTAGCAATAGATGTATGCTGATAATCTATATTTTTACCATTTAATTTCATATATTTTAGAGGGTTCTTATTGAGTATATCATGCCTAAAGTGGATTAAAATGAATAAATTGAAATTATGTGGGATTAATTTGGAAAACATGAAATTTTGGCTAAAAAGGCATTATTGTCATTTCTCCCAAACATTTAATTTGAAGATATTTTTATTACACTTTTTTTTTTGGTTTTATTGTAGGATAACTTGGGAGAAATGGGGTAGAAGAAGACATAGGAATTAAATTGCAAAAAAGAAACAAGTGTTGCCAGCAGGGACATGAAGTTTTCCAAGGAATAAAAAACCAATCCAGACAATGAATTGATTGACACATTGATTCAAGATTCAAAGGTTCAACTGGGGTCGGACTTACCATATTAAAATATTACAATTTAATTGACAATAACAAAATAACACTATATATAGATATGAAAATTAAAGAAATATATGACAACAAAAGAAATTTTAAATGATAATAATAAAATAAGTGGCAATGTATTAAAATATTTTTAAAATTTCTATAAATAAAATTGAAATCTTTTAAAAAATTACTTAAAATATGTTAGTATAATGTGAGAATCTTAATTAAATTCTTTTGAAATAGCGAAATCTAAATTTAGGTCTATACTTTCAACAAATTATTAATCACGCTATGAGGCCTAATTAGGGATTCTAGAATGTCGTTGAAAGACAATAATGTCCCTATTTAAGTTAAAAATGAATATTTTAAATCTATACATATTAGCTTTTAATGTTGTTACAAGTCTACTAAAAGTTGAGATATCAATGATTCCAATGGTTCAAAGAAATATAAATTCTGACATTAAGATTAAGAGTATATGAGAACATATATCAATTAAACATATTTATTTTTATCTTAAATAAGGGCATTATGGTCTTTCAACAACATTCTAAAATTCCTAGGCTTGATTAATAATTTGTTGAAAGTGTAGGCCTGGATTTAGATTTTGCTATTTCAGAAGGATTTAATTAGGTTTCTCCCAAGATAATATGTATACATTAAAAATATTCATTTTTAACTTAAATAGGGGCATTATTGTCTTTCAACAACATTCTAAAATCCATAATTAGGCCTCACAGTCTGATTAATAATTTATTAAAAGTGTAGGCCTAAATTTGGATTTCACTATTTCAGAAGGATTTATTTAGGATTGTCCCTAGTATAATTGATAATGCTTATAATTATGCTAGGTTATCTAACATATTATAGAAACATAAAACAACAAAAGAATTTTTAAATGATAATAAAAAAAATAAGTGTCAATATATTAACATATCTTTTAAACTTCTATAAATAAAATGAATATCTAAACAAAATTACTTAAAATATATTAGTGTTAGTTATGATGCCTATAATTAGGTTATGATTATCAAACCTATTAATTATTTATAATATTCAGCATATTAATAATCAACATTAGTAAATCAGCCCATAAATTATGGGATTTGATTTTAAATTTTAAATACAATTTGTATAGATGAAAAACAATTGGGCTTAATATGTCTTTCTCACTTTTCAAGGATATATATATATATATATATATATATAGACACTTTTTTTTTTGAAAATACAACAACTCTTCTCTCTCCCACGTGAAGGTTGGAGAGACTTTTGACTTTTCTAAATCACAATGCACATCACAAGGTGAATAATGCTTCTCTCATAGTGTCCCTCTTTCTTCCTCACTCTTCTCTTTAATCTTGAACTTGATTGCCCATCAGAGAAAAAAATATCAGTTTCTTCCCACCCCCTCTAACTTGCTATCTTTCTACCATTTTGCTTTCTTCCATCCCTTATGGGTCATTTTTTAGGTCTTGTTCTCCTATTGAGTAACTAAGGTGGGGACATTTAGAGTACGACAACAATGAAGCAAGAACGAAGGTGGCGCCATGGTAAAGATCTCTCCCTCTATTTTCCTTATCCTCTTCTAATCTTCTTTTTCTTTCTTCATTGTCAATCACAAAGATGGGAAGAGACCCAGAGCACAGTCAACGCGAAGATGGGAAGAGACCCAAAGCATAGTAGATCGTGGTTCATGGTAGAGCATAAGTGCAATCTTTCTTTACTCTTCACTATTCATCTCTTTCAAATTTCAACTAGGGCAGTAAGGCACTATAGGCTAATCATTATCATCGTTCATTTGATTCAATTTTTTTATTTATTTTAAATGTATTGAATTAGGCAAATCACTTTGACTTAGTGGTTTGCCGAATCAATTAGGATTTCATTGAGTTGACTCGATCCCCGGCTCAACTATCAAACCATGGTCCAGTTCACCAGTTTTTTGGTTGGATCAGCCAGTCCAATTTGATTTTTAGTTCCATGAAATTTTCAAAAAAGTTCATTAAGAGCATATTTTCACCACCCAAGTGGAGCTCCAATGACCCATGTGAAATACCCAATTGAAGAGCTAAAGGTGGGATTTTTAGGACTAGCCATAAGGAGGTTAAAGTGAGACACATGTTCAAATCACCATTCAACATCTTCTTTCATCCATCATCTTCACCACTCCATTTCACCTATCCCAATTCACCATATTCACACTCATTCATCTCCATATTCACCTATTCGGCCAATAGCACACATGGCATTCATTCATTCTCCCCATACTATTCATTCACTCATCCATCCTTTATTCACCTTTGACAAGCACACATCCTCCATTTATTCAATACCTATTCACCATTCGACCACACACACATTCCCACTTCACCACCCCTAATTAGACCCAAAAAGGCACGTCATCCCTCTTGTCATTTAGCCAAGAAGTGCATCAACTATTTTGTGACTTTCAAAGAAGTTTCTCCATGAATTCTTCAATGGAGCTTGTTGAAATTGGTTTCCAAGTGATGTGTGGTTGATCCCTTTGTGTTTCCTTTGGAGATGAAGACCAATCTGAGTCTTTGAGTATCCATTTATGTCATGAAATTTTTGTGTGAATTTTTACTAGTTGTGATTTCTACACTTCAATTTCATATCTTCTTGCTTACTTGTTAAACAAATTTGGATTGATTGCAGTTTTGTTAATTTTGAATCATGTTGAATTTGAGTTAAATTCTCTTCTCCTAACTTTGAAATTGGAATGCATTTAGTTATTGACTGAGTTAGTTCTTGTCTATGATGTGTATCTAATTAATTCCATAAGAAATGCATAGTTGAGCTTGTTAATAGGAGAATTGATTCAATGATTTTCTTGGTTGAATGGCTAATTGTTAGAAATTGGATTTACATGAGTTATGTGCCTAATTGTTAGAGAGTTAGCTAGTTGTTAGTCTCCCTAATTACAACTAATCTTGATTCCAAATTTTAGTGGACAGGGATGGTTGGGTTAAATCTCTAGAGGAACACATATGTCTTATTGTTATCTTACTTCGTTCACACTATATCTTGCATAAAAAAATTAGAAAATTACACAAACAATAGCTTAGGATTTACTCATTTTTGCACTAAACAAATTTCTCTCAAATTGCTTAATTATTTAGCTTAATTTGTAGCTCATTAGATTGCTTAGGAACTTTACCAATTTCATTAGGTTCCTTGTGGAAAATGACTTAGGCTAGCACTATGTTGCATTAACTTAGTTTTCTTTGATTATTTTAGGGATATGACTAACCTATTATAAATCAAATGCTCTCTATAAAGTGAGTAATCACAACATGTCAATCTCTATATAACAACATCTTAACATCATCTACAATGTCCTTAAAAGGGTGTTCAATATCACGACCTCTCAGCATATAATTGATGACCTCAATACAATCATTGAACCAGTAAATCTTTCTATACCCTTTGACCAAACACAATTGTAAGTCTTGAATGCAATTAAGAATTTTTGCAAGAACTAGAGGAACATTTGTTAGTTTGCAACTAAAGCCACCAACCCACCTCTTATTTTGGTGTCACATCCACTTCTTCCATTCTCTAAGATTAACCCGTCAACTTCTAGTTTAATGAAGTCCTGTTGATCACAAACTCCCTATACAAGTCCAAAGTTGCTTACTATAACCCCTCTATCTGAACAAGCTCTAAAGAAATTGTAGCATTTAATCTAACACTAGTCTCCTCACTATCAAACAATTTGTTGCATCATGAGACCTATGCATCCCAACAAAGATAACAAACATGCTTGACCAGAAAACGTTTGTAGTATATTCTTTGCCTATCTCATAATTCAAATTCCACTTGATCTAATCTACACCCTATAGACAAGAGAACATATTCCATTTTTCTTGTTTGACCACTTATTTTCAACATTCCCTAATATTTGAGTAGTCTCGAATCATATGCATTAGGTCTTCTATTATGCATCCAAAGGGGCAAGCCGCTAACTTCTTGATCATCTTTGTATCCTTAGATTTGATGTATGAGTTCTTTCATGCACTGCTAACCACATAAATGTTTTGATTTTCTCTAAGTCAGACCATATCCATAAGATTTTTTGTATGTTATCCTTCTCACATTTGGTACTTGAAAAAAATAAAATGGTATACAAATTTTACAAAGAAACAACCATCAATGGATGGTTTTCAATACATTTTGTCATCTCCTCTCTCCTCATAAGGAGTGCACTCTAACAATTCGATCAACTACATGGGTAGGGAATCAAAACTCCATCTTCCTTCTATTCCACTCACCTCCTCCTGCACATACTTGACCACACTCTCATTATGATATATAAGATGTTCATATCCTTGAATAATATCAATGAGGGAATGTTCATTTCAAACCAATTGTCTATCCAAACGGATGTAGATTGACCATTCCCAATTTTCCTACCAATGTCAATCTTGAACTTCCCTAAAACAACGTAAATTCCTCTCCATGTTAGAGACGAGCCCTTTTTCTTCTTAACATCCAGTTTGTCTATGTCATTACATTTATATTTCAACTAACTACTTTCACCCACAAGGTTTCTTTATTATACATGAGGCCCCAAAAAAGTTTCATAATAAAAACTTTATTATACTTTTGTAAGTTCCTTATTCCCAACCCTCCTATATTCTTATCCTGTAGAACTTGATCTCATGAGATTAAATGTAATTTATGGCTCTCTTCTGTATCTCCCCATAAGAATCCTCTACTACTTTATTCTAACACTTTGATCATATGTTTAGGGAGTAGTATACTCTACATGTGATAATTTGGCAATGCTGACAATACTATTTTGATAAGTGTAGTCCTACTAGCAAGATTTAGATACCCTCTCTTCCATGTAGACAATCTCTTCTTAGTCCTTTCAATAATGGGTGCAAATGTCATATAAGAAGCCCTTCTGTGGATGAGTGGAATGTCCAAATGTTTGCCTAAGTCACATGTTTGTCCCACCCCCATTTGGTTCTTAAGTCCATAGCTCTTGTAGCATGCAAATTTCTAAAGAAAAAAACCTTAGTCTTCTCTCTATTCATTTTTTTGACAAGATATACTACAAAAGAGATCCAAGCAAGCAAGTATGGTTTCCACTTGCAAGATTGATGCCTCTCCAAAGAGAATGAGATCATCAATGAATAATAGGTGAGACAATAGTGGCCCTATTACTTTAAGTCTAATAGAAGTTTATAAACCTCCATCAACTACATCTTGTATAATATGATGCAGTCGATCCATACAAAGTGTGAATATAAGGGATAAATTAGGCCACCCTGCCTAATCCCTCTTGATGGCCTAAATGCCTTAGTTAATTTATCGTTCTAAAGTATCTAAAGAGAAAAAGAAGACATACTTGCCATAATAAGTTCATGAATTTCTCCTTCAATACCTAATGCCCTCAAGGCATACTACTATAAAATTATTTATGTATAGCGGTTATTTAAAACACTATCATATATGAAGAGGCATAATTAATGCAAAGATATATGTAATGGTTTCTATGAAAAAGTGTCATATATTAAAAACAATTACATGATGGTTGTTTAAAAAACTGTCATATATGTGTGTATCATTTTAAAAAAAAATTAATTATATATATGGCAGTTTTTTTAATAAAACCATCATATATGCACTTTTAAAACTTCATTTCTGAACCTTATTTTCACAATTTCAAACTTCTTCCAGTTTGCGGTACTCTGTTTGAACTTCTTTGACCATTGTTTTCTAGCATATAACCGTTATTTTCCTCTATTGTTGCTAAAATCTTGATTCCCCTCCTTCCCTTGGCCATTGATGTCGTTTGTGGCTGTTTGCGAATTGTAGCCCATTTGTCGTCGACGATTGCAATCACCCCACTAATTAACTCCAAATTGCTAGTAGGTTTGAAACTTCTACCCTTAATAATGAATTAGAACGATTCCTTTGGTTGTATAGTATACATTATTTGGTTCTGATGTGTGAAAGTTCGATTTAGCTTTATATTGTGTATACTTGAATTATATGTGTTGTTTCTTAATCATCTATCGGTTGGCTACCCTATTTCTTTTGCTTAAACACTTGCTACATTTTTATTGGTAAATTTGGCCTTGTATGGTGTTGCTCTGCCATTATGATCTTGCTTTACAACTTGCTACAATGTGATTACCATGTATGCTTATTATTAGCAAAAATAAATTCTGAAATTTTGTTTGTGGTTTTGGAATTTTGTACCTATTACTGGCAAAAAAATTCTTTATTGCATGCAATTCTCTATGGTTCTAGAATTCTCTATTTCACTAAATGGAGTTTCCAATGTTATAGGTTGATATGGACGCATCAGATAGTGGATCAAGTAGTACTGGGACTTGAAATAACCATCCTAATACAATGGATTTCCAGTAGGCTAATAGAGATGCATGACAAATAAGGAGTGGGGAGGAATCTCTAAGGAAGAGCCTTATGGTAATGAGTATGATCCATAAGGCAAAGAGATACAAGAAGAAACTTGACATAAGATGGAACAAGAAAGGCCAAGTTGTGTGTTGCGACAACTTCATCAACTACCTTAGGTATGAGACCAAATGCAACATGCCTATAACTTTGCCAACCTAGAAGAAGGCAACCATCAAGATAAAGGATGATGTGTGGACTGCTATTTTGTCAAGATCTACACTTGATGATTTGTTTATCCTCACATTTCTTGATAATTGCTAACAATTATGCTTTGTCTTTTCATTTGTAGTATGCCTTTAACATAGGTGAGGAGAAGTAGACATTTGTGTTTGGGAAGTTTGGAAGATTATGCCCTCCTTGTGGTTTTTAACAAGAAGTATTTGGTGGATCTTGACTTTGTTGATGACGTGGTGGTTTTAACCCTAATAAGGGACATTGTCAATTTGGAAAGTGGGCTGAGTTTGTCGGGGTACCAAGCACTCCAGCATTCAGGGTAAGCCGTCTTCTTCAGGTTTACAAATTTGTGTTATAAAAGAATTAATTACCACATTTATAATAACTTCTTGGTTGTTTCTTTACACATCCACTAAGTGCAGTAAACTATGAGAGGGAGAAAAGGAACAATTAAACATATTGTAGAGGTCACAAGGGGTATGTTAACATCAAGTGGGAGATGTTAGAGAAAATGGTCTTCATCAAATTTGACCATAAGCCGTTCAAAATTGTGGGTTGCTGTATGATAGATAAAGAAGGAAAATTTGGCAATCCTTACATGTTGGAGGTTGCCATAAAATTGGTAAATGCTATTAATAATGTAGTTATAGTTTTGCTGGCTCTAGGCCCTGATCATGAAGTGTGTCTGAATGTTCTTACATAATAGCTTGAGTCAAAAAGTTTGGGAAGGCCAGCATCCAGAGGATGAGGATGTCTTAGAGCTGGCTCTGGGCCCTAACCACGATGGTTGGTATAAAGGTGTCAGTTATGGAGTCGGCAAAAACAAAATACCTCAGGAAGTGGAAGAAGCTAGCTAAACACCATGATACATAAATTGTGACATTTGAGGCCATAATCGAGAAGCTCCAAAGGCAAACAGAAGAACAACAATTGATAATTAATCAGCATGTCCTTCAGGACAAAGCGGAGAAGCAGCAGGGCATGACACACCACACACCAAGTGTTAAAGATAGATGAGCATTAGTCCCTTGCACATTCTACCTAAGGTAGTAAGTGCTTTAATAATGTGTTTGCCATTTACCTAAACTTATTTGTTCTATATCTTCTATTGGTTCATGCGAGGTAGATGTTGAGTGTTTGGCCGATAGCCCACACAACATATAGTTGCTATTGGCTGCATGTACACCTTACCAGGAGAGCACATAATAATCCACAAGTAACCTCTCCCTAATAAGTATGTCAATATAGTACTACATATAGTGATCGAACCTGCCTACATCCTTGTAGTTCCTACAGTAGATAACATTGTTGTGGAAGGAGGAGTAGGAGGCTTTGTCCCATGGCCATAGTATCTCATCACCATCCCTGAAAAAAAAAATGAAACAAAAGGTTTCTCTTGTTTTTTGCTTCTTGTTAATAAATATCATGTTATTCCTAACTTTTGTTTCTTATTTAGTCATTAAGGAGGAAGAGCAACTTATGAGATCATTCTGCCATTGGTGTGGTGTCTAATATGCCAAACCAGATGACCTTGGAAACACCTACAATAGACCCTATTACGATTCCAGCCTCAATTAACCCTTTACTTATGTCATCTATGCATGCTTCTGTTCCTGTTCCTTCCAACACCTATCAGATAGCTTTGAGTTTTAATGATTAATGCTACCAAAATTGAATTAAGTACCGCAAGTGTATGGATCGTAAAATAGTAAAATGATTGAGCAAATAAAATAAAAATGATTCTAGAGAATTTCTCATAAATGGAAAAATACTAAAGCTAAAGCTTTAAAGAATATAGATGATAACACAACCTAGAGCAGCTAATCCATTCTTTAAGTTTTAGAGTATGTCTTTATGCAATTAGATGAAATTAATATTAATTTGTTAATCACTTACACCCCTCTCTTTAAGTAAATTGTTATTCTTAACAAATTTATCTAATAGGCAATAAATTTCCAAATCACTCTAATATGACTATATGTGTCCAAGAGGTATATTCCTATCTTAATGGAAAATCAGAATAAATTCCAATCCCACATTACTTAATTTTAAGGTTCAATAAAGATCCCTCTCCGAAGGCTAATATAAATTCCCCAAATTACTATTTAATGGTGATTAGGCATTAAATAGAGACAAATAAATTAAGATTAAATAAACAAAAATAATATTAAAACGCAACTAAAATGTTCAACATACTCTAATTCAAGAATCAGTTCATAGCTACTCTAGATAAGAAAAGAATTAACCACACCTAACTGAAATCAAATCCATAAAAGGTATACAATTAATATTTGACCCTTGATCACATAATGCTCCTCCTTGAAACTTTTCCCCAATCATGCAAGGTATAGAAAAGCTACTAGGATCTTTTTGTTTAGGGGGTAATTTGTTGAGAAGAATAGCACTACATTCTTTAGTAAGGGCCACAATTTCATAATCACCAAACCTCCTATTCTTACTCAATATATCCTTTTAAAAGTTTACATAATGAGGCATTTGTTCTAAAGTTTCCAAGAAAGGAATGTTAATGTGTAGTTTCTTGAAAATCTCTAAGAACTTCTTATACTTCTCATCTAAGGCTTTTTTTTTTGGAATCTTTAAGGAAATGGTAGAGGTGGTACCCTACTGAGATTCTCATTAGTTGGTTTATCTCTTACTTCTCCTTGCTTAGATTCATGATAAATTTTCTTATTAACTTTTACATTCACCTTTGATATGGTTTCTTCATCATCTTCTATGATGACTGTAGGAGGTTATTGGCCATTAGAGTTGATTTCACTAGTTGTGGCTAGGGGTGTTTATGGGCAGGGCATGCTCCATGCCCGCTGCTCTACTCGAAGAATCATTGGGCTACAAAATGCAGCCCGATGCCCAGCCCTGCCCGGTAGAAGCCATAACAATTTTGGGCTGGGCAATAATGGGCTGGGCAGGGCGGGCTTCTCTGCCCAAGTAGTAATACCTGTCACATTCTATGTAGAAAAAAACCAACTTCAATCATACTTGATAAATAATATTGTAAACGTCAAATGTAATCCGTAATTCTACACTTTTGAAATATTCTAAAATAAGTCTACAAATTAAAGTCTTGAAAATTAAAAAAATAAAACTACCATATATCTTAACAA
>JBAGKO010185715.1:0-15695 GCA_037177275.1 Acacia concinna
TAATAATGACCATTAATGACAGTTTAATGACAATTAAAATGATAGTTACAAAACAAGAATTAATTGTAATTAAATGTAATAAAACCTTTTAATTGTCATTAAAACTGTTAACTAAAATTCTAACGGTCATTTCCAACGGTTAGTTCAAGGACTCCTCTCATTAGCTTTTACTAACTCAAGCTCATATTCGATGGTATACTAGGGTATTACCAGTCTTGAATTATATGAGACTTCTTCCTTTGACACACTTACACATATTAACTACAACATAATGTGGATCTTGGAGAGGCTCGAGTCCACTATAAAGATCAATATTCATTCAAATTCTTACAAGATCCATTCAGTCACAACATTTATTTCTGTAGCTTTTGGTGGCCATCGTTGTTACCTTCACCCACTACAAAAAAAATCATATCACCCACATAATTTCAATTTTCTAAGGAATTACCCACAAAAATGAAATTATCGATAGAAACCATTTTGTCTCTAAAAAATACTTGGGAAAGTAGTTTATCCACAAAAATCTATTCCGCAGAAAGTACCAATGGAATTACTGATGGACTTTTCCATTTCAAAATTACTTATGGAATAATTTTATGTGGGTAATTTTGTTAGTAATTTATTTTATTAAAAAATAAAATTTAATCCATGTGGACATCCTCAGTGGCCCTTTCAGCCAGAGATCCAACAGCTGCCACATGCCCTCTCCACCTTACGCCATGTGTCTTGGGAAATAATTGTGGAGTTTTGTGCCCAAGACAAGACTCAAACCATGGACCTCCCATGTGTATTATGATGCCTTTACTAGTTGAAACACTTTGATCATGCGTTATTTATTCACATAATAGTATATATAAGATAACATTTAACAAATGTAATATAAATATATATAATATTAGTTATATTATTTATTAATATAAATATATATAATATAAAATATATATTAATATATTTCATTTTTAAAATATAATACTTAAAAAATTTATTTTTTTATTTCATTTAAAATTTTAGTATTAATATAAACTATGTAAAATATATTATATATTTAATATTTTATTAAATATTAAGTTTATGATATTTCTTCTTTTATTTTTTATTTTTTTAATTATTATATATTTAAATTATTATTATTTTTTATTTAATTATATTATTTTAAATATTACTGACGAAATCTTTTTATGTTGGTAAATTTATTTTCCGACGGAATTTAGCGATGGAATTTTTTCATTGGAGATGTTACCCACATAAATTTTGTTTGAAATCCATCAGTAATTACCAACGGAATTTGTTCCGTGGGTAATTCCGTCGAAATTTTGATATTTTTTTGTAGTGATCACATCATTATTACTTCAATATGTACACACAGAATTGAGACACTTGCAAGGATTGTCTTTGGAAAATAAATGAAAATGGTCCTTGTGCATTTAAGGAAAATGCTTTCATTGGAATCCTCCTCTTGGTGTTGTTGCAACATATAATATTAACAATACTCAACCTCATGTTTGACAATTATTTAAGATAATGACACGTTTAATGTAATAACTTTATTGTGATATACTAAATGAAAGTTATATCTTATATATGAATATCCATGTGTCAAAATTGTTTTCATTTAAAGCAATGAATTAATATGGTATGAACTAAGTAATCAAATTAGATGTTACTCATACATAGAATAGAAGCCTAGTGATTTTATTGAACTGTTATAAGACCAAGGATATGTTGTATAGTAGAGAATGTTAGGTTTCAAAAACATATATAACATGAATGTAATTGGAGTGGGACATAAAAAAAAGGATGTTAAGATGGATGTGTGGATAGTGTGGTTATATAATAAAAGATTATATTCATTATTAACATTGTTCATGAAGAGTTAGCATTAAGTCTATTTAAGTTTTGGGGATGGTTCATACATATACAAAGAAGTTTATTGAAAAAGTTGATATCAATGAAGAGGTTGGCTTAGATGCTATTAAGTGATTCAAAAAAAAAAAAAAGGAATAGAGGAAGATGAACGAAATTAAATCACAAAATAAAGTTATCAAAGGGGATATTTTGCTTAACAACATATCCAATAATTTGGTTCTTATTGTAGAGTATATAATGACGATGTACGATTCATATATATATATACACACACATACATAGACATAAACGACACATTTAATGAAATAAGGCCTATTGTTTTTGTTTGGTTTTGAATTAGTTTAGTGAACTTAAATGCCTTCCTAACACCAAAATCTATTTGTGAATTGGCTTTGGAACTAGTTTATTAGGAAATCACACTAAGGTTCCAATCAGAAAAATTAATATAAAAAAAGTCTCGTAGTTTGTCAATGACAAATAAAAGAGTTACCATTAACAAGTTATAAAACTTTTTTGATATTATTTTTTTTGTAATTAGGACCTTATCGTGATTTTCTCTAGTTTATTTTTGTCACCATGCATACTAATGGACTCATTAATACTATATTTTTTGTTGGTCATTTACACTTATTTTGCATTTGTTACTTATTTTTAATTGCTACACTAATTGATGCACTTGGGTGCCTAGACATTTTAGTCTTGTTGCAAATATATTTAGAGTCTTTTTAATAGCTTTAGAAGAAAGCGATTTTAATTAAGTTAAAAGGGAAAATGATTAACAAATACCATTTTAATTACAAAAAAAATCCTAAATGTCTTATAAATTAGTAAAAGGATAAATATGTAATCAAGTATGAATATGAGATTTTGAAGTTTTAGTGTTTTCAACAAAATGGCCCATAAAGAAAAAGAAAAAAAAAGTGCTCGAACCCCTACCAATTGGAGTTTGGGTGAGATAATTTAAAGCAACCCTAGTCAAACGTGTTGAATCCTTAGTTTTAATGATAACAAAACATATATTGTGTAACTTAATTTTTGTTTATGTAGGAACTTATATGATATGTGGATTATTCAAGTATGAGTAAGGTTACTTAAGTATGAAGTTCTACTTTAGTACAAGAAATGATACTTGAGTATGATAGAAGCATGTGAAAGAATAGTGTATGTGGGCACCTATGTTATTATACCCGAGTATGACTATATTGGAGTAAGGAAAAGTGGTATTTAAGTATGGATCTTAATGTTAAGAGATAAATCTTCCAAGTTGTATTCGAGTAACAATATTATTTACTAGAGTAAGTCTAATACTCCAGTACGAAAAACATGTACTCTAGTATGATTTCTCATCTTGCTATATTATGATTCATTGTGTACTAGAGTAAGTAAGGTATTCCAGTATAAAGATCATATACTCTAGTAAAGTTGTTTTGAGAATGATATAACTCATACAAGAGTACAAGATATTCAGTATTAGAGTAAGATGATACCCCCGGTACGATTTCTTAAGTACCAGAGTATAACTAATATATTCAGCAGAAGATTTCCAAATAAAATTACTCGGGTATATATATATACATGTAATAGAGTACCAACTTACTTGATTAAGTACTAGAGTAATCCTCAGAGTAAGATGTTATTTCCTTCACAAATGTACTCGCATACAAAGAATTTGTACCTAAGTAAAACGATGGAAGTTATGCATCTGAAAACTAAAGATTAGGAAATTCATATTCTCTATTCGTTGCTAAACGGCTATTTGCAAATTGTTTGCTCTAACAATTATTCCTATGTTTTAGTTTAATGTTTCACAGATTATAGAGATCAAAATTATGGGATAAGAATTCCATATTCTTAGCAACGGCTAAAAGCAAAAGACATAAGTCCAAATTCTCAGCAATGGATAAAACGATTATTACAGAGTTAAGGAACAACGGTCATATTTCCTATAGCTATATAAAAGACTATCAACAAAGCTTTAAGGCATCAATCATCAAGTGAACCATCTTCTGTTGAGCTTAGAAAAGACTTTCAATATATTATATGTGTTCTTCAGTGTTCATATTATCTACTCTATGAGAGAGAGTTATTTCTGATATTCATATCTTGTAAAAGAAACTTAAGATTGTGGGATCTTGAGTAAAGGTGATTTGATTGCAAGTTGTAAGGGGAGGTAAGTATTCTTTGCAGCTGTCAGTCTGGGATTGTACTGAGGTGCCAAGAACCCTTAAGCTTGGATCATAGTGAAAAACCCATAAGGCTTCTGGGGACTGGACGTAGGTCAAGTGGTTGGACCGAACCAGTATAACTCCTTGGTGTCATTAGTGATATCTTTTATTCACTTCTTTATTCTATTTATTGCCTTAAATTTATAAAAGTTCAATTGTTTATATATTCACCCATTCCCTCTTAAGTGATAAAGTCTGCACTAACAACACGATATTGACTAATTAAGTATGGAGAATAACAATTTAAGAATCATCATTAACAATTTGGGGATCCATATTAATAACTTAAACTCCCTAAATGTCAATAGCCTTGTAGATTATATTTTGTCAAGAGGCGACGTTGTCTACTTAAATATTAAGAAGGACACCTTATGAATCACAATTGACAACTTCAGTTTTTGTATTAATAACTTGACCCCTCCAAATGTGAACAACCTTATATGAAATATTTTGAAGCCACCCCCACTAGGCGACGTTGCTACTTTGGTAGAAAGAATCACAACTTAAAAATTGTAGTTAACAACTTAGTTGTCTATATTGACAACATGAGCTCTCCCAAAAAAAAAAACCTTATACCAAAGCTGTAGCCACATATTTTGAAGCCTCTCTTATCAGACGACATTAACTACTTAAATATAGAGAATGACAACTTAAAATTGCAATTAACAATTTGAATATACATATTGATAACTGGAGTTTTAACGTTGGCAATTGGTAGAGCTCCATCCCATAAGGGTTCTTGCCCTTTTCTTAAAAAATGTTAGGGACATTTTGCTAATTTATAAGACTTTTGAGGTAACTCAAATGATTTTTTTTTTGCCATTTCTCCAAGTTAAATATGACTCATTTTTTGTTTTAAAATAATCATTTTTAGAATATACTCCATTTATTGCTTTTTATAATAAGTTCCAAACAAGAAAATTACAAGTTATCTTGTATTTAGGTTATATTTATTTCCAGTGATAAAAAAATTGATTTATGTATTATATTTAAAATTAAATACAACCTCTTAAAAACTCTCATCTTATATTACACAGAATAGAGAGTATAAGATATATTTTAGGAGGTTGGCAAAAACGATTTATTTTAGGTGAAAACAAAGGTTTAGTATAACAAGAGCAATGCTAGAATTTCCTTTTTAGTATGTAATATTGAGGTGGCAATGCAAAAGTACTGTTTTGCACCCTTTCTTTTTTATGTTATATAGATTTGAAAAAGGTTAGATGAGTTAATTTATTCACCATATATGCATATGTGTATGTGGTGTACACTCTACAGCATATATCCTAAACTCACTGCTTGAAAAAATTGAACTACCAAGTGTATTTTGGAACCCATTTTAATGCTCATCACAATAATGAGTACCAAAAACTAATTAATGTGGTGAAATGTATGCATTTGATGAAATAGAATTTCAATTGTCCAGATTTAATATTTCAATGAGGATTTTTCAATAAAAAATTATTTTTAAAAAACCTTATGGTTAAGAGATCTTAGATTTTGTACACAAAAAAATTATTTTAAAAAACAAAATAAAAATAATATGAACTATCAAAATTGGATCTTAACAATATGCAATAGTGATAAGCTCTTAGTGCTCATCATTTTGATTAGCACTAATGTTGATTCTATCTTAGATTTTATTTTAAGGACTGGTTGGAGTATATTCTATTTCATTGTTTCATGCCTAATAATACCACTTTTATTGCTTGATAATGATTTCACATGCTTAATTAAACATAAAATAAGTTTTAAGGACACAAAATGGCATATTGTGTATTTTTATGATAGTGTACACATTAAAGCAAGGGTTTTGGGACAGCTATTCCTTTACATCACATGCACTCAAATATTTCTATATTCAAATTTAAATTGTGATATATCACTCCTTTTTTTTATGTGTGTATATGTATAATAGCCCACATGAGCGAGTTATTATTTTATAATGTGCCCATATTATGTATGTATGTATGTATGTATGTATGTATGCATGCATGCATGTTGCGCAAGAGTTTGACTCTACAATAGGACAAGTTATAATTTTAAAAAATTCAAAATCAAGTACGAATAATAGATGAACTCATTGTCATATAAATCACACCTTATAATTATATATAATAATATTAATATTAAGGGTTAAGGTGCAAATTCACTCTGAAAGTATCCACGTATGAGCGTATTTGCCCTGAAAGTTTTTTTTTGGGCTGAATTCTACCTTGAAAGTTTCAAAAGTGGGCAAATTTCCCCTGCCATTAGTTAATCATTAGTTAACCAAATATGTTGAGCTGGAAGTCCACAAGTCATCAACTTTAATTTTGTTAAAGTGACGATTTGTCTTGAAAATTTTAAATCCATTAATTTTGACCGTTAGTTGATAAATATGTTGAACTGATAGTTCACATGTCATCTAGTTTAGTTTTGCTAAGGTGAAAATTTGTCTCAAATTTAAAATTCATTTTTTTTAAAGTTAGATTTAAAATTTATGAGATAAATTTTCACCTTAGTAAAAATACAATGGATTACCTGTGGATTACTAGCTTAACATATTTGGTCAACTAACGGTCAACTAATGGTAATGGCAAATTTGCCCACTTTTGAAACTTTCAAGACGGAATTGAGTCAAAAAAACCTTCCAAGGCAAATACGCTCCTACGCGAATAATTTCAGGGTGAATTTGTACCTTAACCCCAATATTAATTATATAAACAACTAGCAATATGTATTATAAAAAATGTTATAAATAACGATATGAAGAAAGATAAAAAATGTAAATAGCATGAATAATGTATATATAATAATTAAAACTTCAAAAAAACAAAAACAATATGTAAATGACATAATATTAAAACAATAAATTTTAAAGGGTTAAGGTCCAATTTCGCACTGGAAGTTATCCCAAAGGAGCAATTTTGCCCTAGAAGTTTTTTTGGGAGTAATGTTGCCTTGGAAACAGCAAAATTGAAGCAATTGTTGCTCTACAATTAATCACGATTAATGTTGACCGTTAAATCATAAATATTTGACCTATTTATGCACATGTGGCAACTACTTGTCTATCCACCTCAGCCTCATATCTCCTCTCTTCACCACACTACTCATGTATTCTTCTTCATCTTCTTCTCTCTATATCTTCAACAATTTCTTGAAGCATATGTAGTTCTTCACTGATGAAATAGCATTTGGGTAAGAGTAAGTCTTGACTCCTTCACTATCTTCCTTCCTCGGTCTCCCCTTTTTCCTCTTTCTCAAAGGTGATCAGAGTAAATTAACGGTGGTTTGGCTCTCCATTGAGGTATGAGCTTGTGGTTGTTGGCGTCGATCATGTCCCTAGGCTATAAATGGTGGAAGAAGATGTAGGAACTAAAAGGTTTATTGAAGAAATCAAAAAAATGGTAGATTTCAATATCTATGAGTTTACATTCATCCTTCAACGTTCATGCTCCAGATTTGTGATTCCCTCCACACGAACCAATGCCCTCAACTCTAGCCACCGTTCATGATGAATTCTTCAAACACTCCATTTTCTCCCTCTTTTTTTTTTGTTCCAAACTCTTGGTGATACTTCCAAATAGGTGCGGTTGTGGCGACGATCTTTGGGTTATATTTAGGAAGCCAATGTTTGCAAATGGGAGCATTGGGATTTTCCTGGTATTTCTTCCTTTCTACCTTTTAGCTTGAAATTAGGAAAGTTGCTAGAATTTGCTTTTATTGTTTTTCTATGCACACTATTCATTCTTGATTTTCTTGGAAGCCAAGGACTAAACGCTCATTTGTTTGAGTGTTTGATTTTGTTTGTCCATGGTTGCTTTTTATTTGTATTCGACTATTAGTTGTTTAATTATTGTTGTAAATTATCATTCTGGTTTCGGCATGAAATTTTGGGTGCCTTGGTGGTTCTCGTCTTCATCACCCACTAGGTAAATACCCAAAAGATCATTATGAGCTTATTCCCGTCGTTGGCCTTAGCTTTGTCGAACTTGACAAACAAGGAGCAGGGATAGTAAGAAACCCAATATTAAAAAATTTTGTAGTATAAATATGGATTTTATCCTATACTATATTTGTTGGATCCATTCGTGAAGGAGAGAAGCAAGAACTTCATATCGCCAAAACATGGCATAGACAATGGCTGTAGTGGATTGTATTCTCTGATCATCTACATCTTGGGAGAGGGAGTGACATCATGGGAGGAGAGAGGAGGCTGAGGCGGATGCATAAATAGGTCAAATATATGATTTAACTATCAAAATTAACCATGACTAACTATAGGGGCAACACTACGCCAATTTTGATACTTTCGGGGCAACATTACTCTAAAAAAAACTTCTTGAGCAAAATTGCTCCTTTAGGACAACTTCTAAGGCGAAATTGGATATTAACCCAATTTTAAATATAAAAAACTGAATAAAAATAAGAAATATAAAACAACATAATATAAATAAACAAATATAGATGGATGGATGGATGATAGATCGAACGAATCAAAATTAATTCCATTTAATATTACAATAATATTTTTAATATAGTATAAAATCTCAACCATTAAAAATGAATCAAATGGTGAAGAAATTAAGTGAAGATAATGGTTAGTGGAGACCACCCTCTCCGTTAATTGTTGGAATTATTGTTGTCAAACTCGCGAGTTGACTGTCCAATTTTTCTAACTTTATGTTTCTATCTTACAAAATTGTGTCACGTTTGCATATAAACTCGGTAAAACTTACAAGTTTACCTATCAAGTTTACTGATTTCACATTTCTACCTTATAAATTTGTGTCAACTTGCAATTAAAGTCATGTTATTTTATTCAATTTAATCATGTTCAATGACTTAATATGAGGTTTTCATATAAATTTCTTTGCTGACTATGATAAATTATACATGTTGATGATTTAATTTTAATTATTCATATTTAAAATATATTTAAATTAAATTACTACCTATATTATATACTTTTAACACCTATTTATTAATAAAAATAAACTCTTACGAGTTTACGATATAATTTTACATGCTTGTCACGAGTTTACTTGGAACCTCAATGTCCATCCCGTTACTAACGCATGAATACTTCAAAAGTCATAATTCCAATTAAATGCAATACCAACTCTAAAATCATGGCACTTACTATTGTCATACATTAATGATAATAACATATTTTTCCATAAAGTTAATATCATTATGGCCATAATAAATGTTGCCTATTATCTAGATTAAGTTTGACTATTAATTGACCATATATGCTGAGCTAAAAGGTCCACATGTCATCAATATCATTTTTGTCAATGTACAAATTTGAGCTGAAAGTTTTCACTTAAGCAATTTTATCTCAGAAGTTTTTACTCATGAGCAATGTTGCCCTAGAAGCCTTCACTTAGGAGCAATATTGTTTTAAAAAGAATGACATGGATGACATGTGGATCTGCTAGATTGACATATTTGATAAACCAACGATCAAACTTAACATAGATAATGGACAGGGAAAATTGCTACTATTTGAAAACTTTTGGGACAACATTACTCCAACAAAAATTTTTGAGGCAAAATTAAGATTTTGTGATAACTTCCAGAGTAAAAATGTAACTTAACCCTTTTATTAACATGAAATTCTGGTTATATTGATGATAGTGAATGTTGAGCTCCAAATGAACAACAATACTATAAAGTTGGGATAACTTGTGGTGATATGAGGAAGTATAAGATTCAATGTGGTGCTCATTAGAGAAAAAATGGTAGAAAATTATTTGAGGTGGTTTGGATATATACAAAGAAGACAATTGGAGGCATCGATGATGAGGGTACATTAGGCAATATAGAGTCATAAAAAACTAAGCAAAAGTAGATTGATAGAATGCTTAAGGAAGTCATTGACAAGGACCTTTTACTTAATTATCTATCTAAACATTAGATTCTTAATCAAGTATAATAACGTGCACAATCCTGTAGTCGACTACACATGTTATGATAAGGATTGTTGTTGATTTTGTTACTATTAGGGGTGAGAATAGGTTAGGGGACTTGGCCTAAAAAAAAGGCTTAGGCTTCTTCTTTTTTGCCTGTTTTGCATAATAGGCCAGGTTCAGGCCTCTAAAAAGGCTTTTTTAGGTCAAACTAGCCTATTATATATTTATAAATTAAAAAAAACTCTAGCTAACTCTTTTGTGTAGTTGTGCTTATCTAACTACTCTCTGAGTCTCTATTTTTTGAGCTTGCTTATCTCCTTTACTCTCTGATTTACCCTTTCCCTCTAGTCCAAACCCTTTACCCTCCGACCTTCGTCCCTTAGATCTCACCGACGAGTGACAGCGTCCCCTCACCCTTTAAATCTCATGTGGCATCACTGACCCCTTGGCCCTCACTCCTCATATTTCACTCTCTTCATCTTACTCAGATCGAGCAGTCAACCGTCAATACACTTACTCTCATTCTCATACCACCTCTTAACTCATGAGTCATGATCTCTCGTCTCAGTTGTGAATTTCGTGACTCTCGCTCTCCTCCTGACTTCATGACATCGTTGTGGTCCCATGATCTCTTAAATCTCAAGCCCTCAATCTCTTGACTCTCTCACTCAAGTCAAAATTCGATCTCTCACTGTGATTTGTGAACGACTGATTTGGTTTTCCCTTCCTTCTCTTTAGCTATGTTCATTTACTACTCCCTTACCTTTACAAACATTTGGTTTGGTTTGGTTTTGTGTTTGCTTTTCTGTGGTTCTATGGTTTTGATTTTGTATTTTTTTCTTCTTCTTCATGCCTTGCAATTATTTTGTTGATGCTCTGATTACAATTTGTTAAGCCATGCCTTCTGATTTAGTAATTAGAGATAAAGTTCAATGGCTCATGTAATTAAAGATAAAGATGATAGATGGAAGTAGCGTTGGAAGGATTAAGGAGACACGAGGAATGGTAGATTTTGCTTCTAAACATAATGTGAAACCTCACATTGAGGTTATTTCTGTGGATTATGTGAACACTCAATAGAGAGTCTTCTTAGTGGATGTCAAATATCGGTTGTTATCGACATTGGCAACACATTGAAGCCAAGCCTTTAGTTCTGCATAATTCCATATTTCACAAGATGATGCAAGATTCTGCTGAAGGTTGATTAATTTCTCTATAACTATATATATTCACATGTATCATATGTGTCTTGTTGGTTGAGCTTCACAAATTTGATGGTTTCAGAAATAAGCAACCAGTTGAAAATTGTGGTGAATGTAATAGTAGGAGATTTGAAGTTTAGTGGTTTGCGAAAATAGATTTTGTATCAAAGCAAAAATGAGAATCTCTAGCTGCATAACGAGTTTGATATAAATCATTGTCCAATCAGGCTTCTTTAGCAGGCTCAAGCCAGGCCTATACACAAACCAGGTTTAAGCCCATAAAAAGGCTTGTATCAAGCAATAAGCCAGGCTTAATCCGCCTTATGACAAAACAGGTCTGGCCTTATCCACCCCTAATTACTATATTAATGTTAAATTCTAGAAGTAATCATAAGCTCATTTGATGTTGTTTTTAAAAACAGTTTAAAAAAATAAAACAAAAAACTTGTTTGGAAAGTTGTTTTCACTTATTTTTTCTTTAAAAACATATTTTTAAAAACTTAAAAACAAAAAATAATTGAGGTTAACACTTATTCATTATGGATACAACACTGTTAATTATGATCACCGCCATGTCACTACCAATGGTCTTGCCACCACATCACTTCTAAAATAGATATCTTAAAAACAATCATTCAAACAGGTTTTTTTTTTTTTTAATTTTCAAACAAAACTGTTTTAGAGAACAAAAAATAGGGAATAGAACTAAATAAGACCTAGTTTTCTTAAAATCAAATATTAAAATAACAATATCTCATTAAGGACTTTATAACTACAGAGACTGAACATCGGGACAACATATGAAACGAATTGAAATTTGATTTGAAAAATCTTCCTATAACCTAATGAAAAGAAAAAAGAAAAAAAAAAAGGTTACATTGTATGTTCAATGCTATATATATTTTTCAGTAGTCACCCCAACGTAAAATTTCAAGAAGAAGAAGAACATTTATGTTTTTCAAATTTAAATATATCAATTTTTGTTTTATTTATTTACTTATTTTTGCCAGTTCTGTTTTCTTTTTGTTACAAGTGAGGGTTAAAACCAGATGGAGAAGTAAAAATAAACTAAGAGGAATTTAATCCCAAACAATCTTTGGGTATTCTGATGTATCCACAAGGATATTTGGGCCTGTTTGAGGAGAGCGATCTATAGCATTTGTGAGCATTGCCTTGAAAAAAAAATAATAGCTTTCTGATTTTAGATGTTTGGTAGCAACTTATGGTAACAGATTATTTATGTCAATAAATAGTTTATGGTCCGTTTGACTGTGACTTATGAAAAGTGATTTATTTTTATAAGTAGCTTATGATAAGGAACTTTTAAAAATAAATAACTTATTATAAGTCAAGTATGTTTGGATTGGAGGTAAAAAAATGACTTATTGGGAGTAAAAGAAGTTACTTATGTTTGAATTGGGAGTAAAAAAGTGACTTATGAGAAATAGAAAAAGTAACTTATTTTTAGAAGCCACTTTTTTTTACTTATAGAAATAAGTTACTTATTGCAATAAGTAACTTATTTTCATAAACTTCTATAAAACAGCCACCACCCTATAAGCTCCTTTTGTTTTGTAGCACCGCCTAAAAATGCTGTCAGCAAACAGACCCTTATAAAGAGAAGGTGCAAAAAGTGACTTATGTAAATAAGTCACTATCTTTCATAAGTAACTATTTTTATCTCTAATCCAAGCACAAGTAACTTATTCTACTCTTAATAAGTTATTTTTTCTATCCCAATTTAAATACAATTGACTTCTGATAAGTTACTTATTTTTATAAATTCTTTATTATAAGCCACTTATAAAAATAAGTCACTCATAATAAATCATAACCAAACAGACCCTTAAAACACCTTTTTTGACACAAAGAGCTTATGCGAACCGCTGCCTCCAAACACCTCCAAAGACAGTGAACCATCCACGTTGACTTTGATCCAGTCACTACATTCGTATTTTTTATTATACTTATAATCCACACCTGAGTAAAAGATAGCCCAATTCAAAACCTACAGTGATCTCAGCGAGCCCATTCTTATTTTAAGCCCAGCTCAAAAATGATTTTAATAGGAGATAAGAAGTCATAAACAAATACAGAGAGAGGACACGTGTATGGTTTATATTCGCTCGACGCAAACGCACATGCGGGTATCCACTGTGGCCCTTTATGATGACTAACTTAGGGTTTGATTTTGACCTAGATTTAGGTGTAAATTACTAAAGGACTGTTTGGTTTAAGGTTTGAAATATTGGCTTGGTCATAAACTAAGGTTTCAGCCAAAATTGTTAAACACCTCAATATATTTTTAAATCATGGTTTGACAAAAATCATGGTTTGAAACCATAGTTTTCAAATAACAACTTTTTCTTACTTGTCAATTATGAAATCATGGTTTGCGCAAACTGAGACAAAACTCCTCTCACATACTTACCTTAGAATCCGTAAAAGTTATTCTTACCCAAACCTAGATTTTTACAAAAACTACTCTGAAAAATCTATTTTAGAAACCATGGTTTGTTTTAAAAGCTATTCTCCAAAAGTCAATTCAAACACCCCTAAATTTAACAATGAACTATTTTTATATGGATATTAGTGGAGGAGGAGGAGGAGGTAGTGGTAGCGGCAATGGTGTTGGAGGAGGAGGAGGAAGTGGTAGAGGGATGGCAGTAGAGGAGGAGTAATTAGTCATGATGGTGGTGGTGGAATTGGTGGTGGCTATGGTAGAAGAGGCGACAAGGTGAAAGAGAAGGTGGTGGTATTGGTGGTTGTAAAATGGTATGGCAGGTGACATGAAATAAGTAAAACAAAAATAAATGAAATTACATGGTAAAATTGACTTTTTGAAACATATAATAGGATAGTAATAAGGATTGGGGTGGTGTGAATAATGATTACCAATTTTTTGGTAAGGTAAACTCTATTACCATGGTGAACAATTACCTTAGCTGGTTGGGGTTGTTCGGGAGTCATGGTTGGGAGATGAGATGAGAGGGAGAAGGGATGAATACGGTGAAGTGGCGATGAGTTGGAGGTTGAATGTCATAAAATATTGCAGACGTGGAAGTACCAGTAAAAAATAACAGTCAATCTTAACATTTTCTAATGTTACATTTCATTAACTTTCATGGCAATTTTGCTCTAAGACAAATTTTGGTACTCAATGCTCCTCAATAAAAACTTTCGGCCACAAAAATGACACTTATCTCTATGAATAATAAATAATGAATAATGAATAATGGATTTCAATTGCACGTGAGTTATGGGAATTTTCAAGGCTCATTATAATAATCAATGCCAATTGCATGTGTGATATACTAATAATTCCCGATCAATTTTTGGTTGACAACTTCAAATGTGAGAATCCTAGTCAATTCTAAACGTCAAATAAGAAAATTCCAATAAGTTGCAATACATGTTCCTATGCCCAATTTATAAATACTCCGCACATGCCACATTTTTTTATGGGAATAAATGATAATTAGAATAAAAAATCAATTTGAATTGAAAAAAAATCAAAAAATAAATTGTAAATATTTTAAAAAATAGCTCTGTTTATGATGTATGTATGTGAAAAAATTATAATATTGTAATCAAAACTAAGTTATTAAACTCAAAGTGACGATTGAATCATTTGAGGCAGTGGGTGAACGGTTAATGTGTTAAATCAGAGTTAAACTGGAGCTACCTATAGCCAAAATGGTGATAAAGTAAACTTTAATGACATCAAAAGGAGTTACTCTCTCATTGCAATACTCAAGTTCTCAACTGTAACCATAACATTCTAATTTTTATATGAGGATTTAATTATAATTAAAGAATAATTTTTATGACAAAAGAATTTATTTAAAATATAATTCAGTAAAAGTAATCAGAGAAATAAAAATATAGAATGGTTATAAGAAAAAAAGAGAAAAGATTCATATAAATGCTAATAATAAATATAATTAAAAAGAAGAAGATAAAGATAATATATGTGTGTGTGTAAACTATAAGTGTGTGTAGGTAACATGGTAAAATAATTTTTCTACCAAAAAAAAAAAGTGTATGTGTGCGCCTTCCTTGTAGAGAGAGGAAAAAATAATCAATTAAAAAAATAATACTTCCTCCAATCTTAATTATAAATGCTTATTAATTTTTTTTGAGAATCTTAATAAAATATAAGAAAGCTAATTATATTATTTTAAGACATTAAAATTTATTATTTTTCTTCAAATTATGTTTTTTGAATTATGAACTAATATATAATGTAATAAAATATAATATATGATATGATTAAATAATGTAATTAACTTTATTAAAAAAATTTTAAAATTTTTTAAAAAATTAATATAATCTTATAATTATGGCTGAGAGAATTATACAATTAAAAGGGCGTGCTGTCACGGACCTGTCTCGTACAAGCACCCGTGCGGCACTTAGCCCCTCGTCGCCCCTCGCGAACTAGCTAAGTCAGCCTCTCCGACTCTCGAACACTCAAGAGAGTATTAAAGAACTCAAGA
>JBAGKO010185802.1:0-15680 GCA_037177275.1 Acacia concinna
TGCCCTTAATGACAACTACATCAGGCTCCATTGACAACTTCTTCAAACTCAATGCATGAGAACATTTACATATCACAAATTGTTGTCATTAACAACAATTTGAAGAAGTTGTCAATGGAGCTAGATGTAACTGTCATTAAGGGCACCGATAGTTGTTAATGACAACAATGTGTGATATTTTTAAAGAAGTTGTCAATGGAGCCAAATATAGTTGTCATTAATGGCATCGATAGTTGTTAATGACAACAATGTGTGATATTTTTGAAGAAGTTGTCAATGGAGCCATATGTAATTGTTAATGACAACAATTGTAAATAAGGGCAAAAGGGACATTTCTCATTGTGAATTAATTGCAAAAAAGTCCCGTAAGACTTTTTTGCAATTACACGATTTCGCGGGACCATTTTGTCATATATTCTCTTAGTCGGGACCAATACGCAATTTTCCCAAAAAATTATCATGAACCAAATGTGTCTTACTATATTATTCTCATATAATTTCATATTTGATATAATCCAACCAAACGTTTCTATACATATACATCATCTTTCCTTAATGACAAATTAAACAAATTCATGTAATCATCATTATATGACATTTTCATTATATTGCATTGCCTTCCATTCATAACCTCTAATTCCATGAACTTAATTAACAGGCACTTAGGTTGATTTGAAATATTTCTCATATATGATTCTTAGTGTTCTAAAATACTTTATAGGATACTAAATACATTTCACTTAACATATTTTTTTTTTTGGAGTTAAAGAGGTTAAAATCATATTTTTCTAGTAATTAAGGGTAAAATTACTCCTAATAAAATATTTTAAGGACAAAATTCCACAATGAATTATTTTATGATACCGAATGGACTCAGGATAATACTTTACACTGTACTAGATAAACCTTAACCCTACCTTAATTTAATTTTAAAGATATAATATCAGTACTGTTCACTTGTGTATTAATAGCTTATTAATTATTTAGCCCCAACATTTAGGATTCAGCATAGAACTGGGTAGGAGTACTATATTAAAATTGGCACATGGCACTGATCAGCTTCAATGATACTGTATTATTAATTAACCCATACGGCAATTCATAATTCATATTTTTTTAATAAAATAAAAATAAAAATATAATATCAGTGTCGGCCACCCTGTGTATTAATCAAAGCACTCGATTAAAGTTTAATGGATGAGACTGAAGTTAAACTAAAGTTAAATTAGAACCAAACTGATGATAAATGAAAATTTTAGAATTATTAATATAAAATTACATAAAAAAAGTAAAAAGATTGATTTCTTTTTTAAAAAATGCTAACCCCGATTCAACCACCAACAGGACCAGATCTCAGAACATGGGTACTAATAGCACGCTGAGGCTGGAAGAAGCTCATGTCACACACGCACAGCTCTTACCTACTATAGTGAGAGATAGGAGCTCTCTCTCCCTCTCTCTCACACTCTCACTCACAGTTAGACAGAGAGATGGGTTCCATATCTGAACAGAAGCCCCATGCCGTTTTGGTTCCATACCCAGCTCAGGGTCATGTGAACCCAATGATGAAACTTGCCAAGCTTCTTTACTCCAAGGGCTTCCATATTACTTTCGTCAATACTGAGTTCAACCATAAACGCCTGCTCCGAAGCAGAGGGCCCCACGCCGTCGATGGCCTCCCCGACTTCCGTTATGAGACCATCCCCGACGGCCTGCCTCCGTCGGATGCGGATGCCACCCAGCACATCCCATCTCTCTGCCACTCCACCAGCACCACCTGCTACGACCCTTTTCTCAAGCTTCTGAGTCGGCTTCAGAGCTCAGCCTCGGCCTGTCACGTTCCTCCGGTCACTTGCATCGTCTCCGATGGGGTCATGACCTTTTCCCTCAAAGTTGCTAATGCTTTGGGAATTCCTAGTGTCTTGTTTTGGACTGCAAGTGCTTGCGGATTGGTAGGGTATGCTCAGTATCGTTATCTAGTTGACCAAGGCCTCGTTCCACTCAAAGGTACTTGTTTCTTTCTAATTTCCTAACAAATGTATGGCTTATTAGTATATGTCATAGATCTCTTCCATATTTGATGTTTTAGAAGGAGGGGGCTTCCATAGCTTTCCCCTTAGCTCCAATTTGAGGTAGCTCTAAATTTTTTTTTATAGTTCTTTTATAACTAGATTCTACATAAAATGAGTTTCATTTTGATATATTATGGGCTTATTATGGGCGAAAAAAAGGATCTATTTTCAATTTTTTATGATTTTTTAAAGTTAAAAATCTAAATTTTAAAAAATAATCTTATATTTTTTTACATGCAAATCTTTAAAAACATAAAAAATTGAAAACAGATCTATTTTTCGCCCATAATATATCAAAATGTCACTCATTTTATGTAGAATCTAACCATAAAAGAACCACAAAAAAATATTTTACAGCTATCCCAAATTGAGATCTAAAGAAGAAAAAGCCATGGAGTGAAGCCCTCCTAACAAACACACACATGTTAAAGACTTCTTATTGGTTAGAGTTTTTGTGTTTCATGTCAGTTTTGATCACATGGAGACAAGTTAATTTGCTTTTACGCCGTAGCACCTAACATGTACGATATTCATATTTAAATAAATTAATTTTTTATTAAATTTTTTGTTATAAAAAATATCATATTAAATACAATTAATTTCAAATTCTAAAACTTAAAAGACATCTCTCCTTCACCCCTCTTGCTAGGAGCAGAATGGATTTGAGTTTCACCAAAATCTCTACTGAGATCTGATCAAAATATTTCATATTTAATTATCTTACTTTTTTATAATAAAATTATTTTAATGTATATAGAATTTAAAATGGAGATAATTTTTTAGCGGTCAGTTTTTCAATTAATAATTTTATATTTAAAACTTATTACTTCAACATTTTATGTCTAAGCCTTTAAATGAAGGGCCAAAACTGTTTTCATACCATAAAGCAGGGTCTTCTCCTTCATAGAATATCTAGTTCATAAATCATAATATCTTATTGTCTTGACCTAGGAAATTTTAACATTTTCGTCTAATTTTACTTGTATTTCTAGTGTGTGTGATTATATATCTACATATGTATATGTACAGATGAGAATTGTGTGACTAATGGATTCTTGGAGAAGAAAGTGGATTCGATTCCAGGAATCGACAACATGAGATTAAGGGACATCCCAAGCTTCATCAGAACCACCGACCCAGACGACATCATGCTCAACTTCTTCATCGGAGAAGTCAAAGCAGCTCATGAAGCCACTGTGATCATCATCAACACCTTTGATGAATTCGAACAAAGATCTCTGCAATATCTTTCCTCCATCTACTCTCCTCCCATCTTCACCGTTGGCCCTCTCCCTCTCATCCTCGAACAAAACCCTTACAACAACAAGCTCATGTCTTCCATCGGCTCCAACCTCTGGAAAGAAGACACCGATTGTCTCAAATGGCTTGATTCTCAAGAGCCCGGCTCCGTCTTCTATGTCAACTACGGCAGCATAACCACCATGACAGCAGACGAGCTCACCGAGTTCGCGTGGGGCCTTGCCTCCAGCAAGTGCCGGTTCCTGTGGGTTGTTAGACCCGACTTGGTTGAAGGCGGGTCAGTGATTTTCTCAAAGGAGTTTAAGGAAGAAACTGAAGGAAGAGGACTCATAGTGAGCTGGTGCTCGCAGGAGAAGGTGTTGAACCACCCGGCAGTCGGAGGGTTTCTGACACATTGTGGGTGGAACTCGATGACGGAGAGCGTGTGCAGCGGGAAGCCGATGGTGTGCTGGCCGTTTTTTGCTGAGCAACAAACGAACTGCCGGTATGCATGTGTTGAGTGGGGGATAGGGTTGGAGGTGGATCCGGTGGTGAAGAGGGAGGAGGTGAGGAGGATGGTGGTGGAGGTGATGGAGGGGTCATTGGAGAAGGGGAAGGAGATGAAGGAGAAGGCTTTGGAGTGGAAGAGCAAGGCAGAGGTGGCCACCAGGCCTGGTGGCTCTTCTTATCAGAATCTAGAAAAGGTTCTTGATTTACTGCTCGAGAACTTCAAGCCTACTTGTTAAGGGATGGTTTATTTACTCTTAATGCAGTCCTAGAAAAGTTACATTAATATGACCAATCAATTAATATATTTGCAATAATATTATGCAGCGTTATGTGTGTCTGAATATAATAAGAAGCTATGTTAGATATTTTTAATAATCAATTTTTGACATCAGATTTGACAGGCTAGGGAGAATGTGGCATCCAAAAAAACCTCCAAATTTTGGTCATTTAAAGTAATTTTAATTAAACTCATAAGAGGACTTAGACTATAATATCAACTAAAATAAACCCCACTTTATTTTGCTCCACAATCTTATAACTATAGTGATGGTGGTGGTGATATGGACTATGGAGAACTTTATATATAGATTAGTTTTGCATGGAATTAATCTCTTGCAATTTGAAGAATGTGAGAGAACATTTTGACTGGAATAACTTCCATATCAATATTTCCTCCGATATTTTTTTTATAACTCCTTCTAATTATAGGATAAAGTCGTAAAATTTTACTTTGTCTTAAATACAGGGCAATGATGGTGAAGTTGAATATTTTTTTATTTTACAATATTACCTCGCATTAATTACGACAAAATTTGGCTTGTGTTTTTAATTTCTATTATCAGTGTGGTTTGTGCTGTTTTTTTTTCCTTAACTTTTAAATGTTGACAAATGTGAGAAATTACATAATCACCTCTACTTTTTTTTGTGGTTTGTTTTTATTATATAGGCTAACAGTCATGTGGGCTATCCGAAATAGTGTTACGGCACTTTAGGAGAGTCATGTTGTCAACTAATTTATTTATGGACTATATTTACATCAAATTTTTTATATTTATTATATCAAGTTCTCTAATTATACATGATCATATGTTGTATTTATTATATTTAAATTTATAATTAAATTATAATAATTCAAAAATAGAACACATGATCTCATATTATTGGAGAACCTAAAGAAATAGATATAAAAAATTTGACCTAAATATTTTTCTTTATTTATATATAAAAGTTATATGAGAAAAAGCCAATTCAAACCCGAACCATAGTTCATGTGACATAGGCGTAATTCATTTAGTTATCTTGGCAATAAATCAATTAATTCCCTCTTAACTACCTAATTAACCTACAAAAATACAATTCAACCTAAAAGTGAGAGAGAATGCACATTAAAAGAAAAATCACTCTTAACTATGAGCTACCCATCAACTACGTGTGGTTAGAGATAAATAATTGAACAATTTTGATTACATGTTATGATAAGTTGCTCATGCCTCATGGTTACGCTCGACTAAAAAGTGCCTACTCTTAACCATGATATGCACGCTAACCACATGTGGTTAGAGCCACTTATAGTGTAAATAATTTCACAAGTTTATCTGAATAGTTATGATCACTCAATAGCTATATCCTTTTGAGAATCAAAAGGTGATGAGATCAAATCCCACCTTAACTAACCTGTGCCAAAAATTAGTCACATACTAGTTTTTTTTTTAAAAAAAAAAAAAAAAGAGGTGGCAACAAAGTAAATTCACCAAATTCTGGCATACTATGAAAGTGTCCTTGCACTTATTTGGGATTTTGTCAAAGCAGGGAAATTGATTTTGGGGTTTCACATCATTGTAGGGGCATTGAATTGGTTTTTTCCCCAAAGTACAATTTGGAATATATATATATATATATATATATGCAATAAGTCGAGCTATTATTCACCTAATGTATAATGGATGCCCCTTTTTTACTCATATAATCCTTAACGTAAGGTTTAATTAGTGAGTTGATTATTGTCTTAATTATAAAGCTTATTTCTTATATTTATCAATTTTTTTTCTAATTTACTTCTATTAATACCCCTCAACAATAACTAAATAAGAGAAAGATAGAAGAAATTAAGAAAGATGACTTGGATGTTAACAAAAAACATATCACATTAATTAATTTAACTAACTTCTTTAATATAATCAAATTAGGTAATTAAATGTCCTATATTAAAGATTGAAGGGAGAATTTTGTAAGTATATTATGCAGGACTACTGTATTATAGGAAGGTCATTCTGTAGTATCATATCAAGCCAACACATAAATATGAACAAGCTAAGACTAAGATGGTTGTTAACCCTTCAATGCCTCGTAGACTTAAATGGAATATAATGTTGCTGGGAGTCAAATTTTGCTTTCACCTAGCTGGATAAGTATATAGGAACTTTCATTGATGGCCATGGAAATATTCTACTAAAAAATTCAAAGAATAATTGAACAGGTAGGTGTGTGTGTGTGTGTGTGGAAGCAAGTTACGTTATTTTTCACGACCAGACTAAGTGAGGTGAGGAGGTGGTGGAGGCGATGGAGGGGTCATCGGAGAAGGGGAAGGAGATGAAGGAGAAGGCTTTGGAGTGGAAGAGGAAGGCTGAGGCAGCCTCCATGCCCGGTGTTTCTTCTTATGAGAATCTAGAAAAGGTTGTTGATTTGCTAAAGAACTTCAAGCCTAATTGTTAATTATGGGACGCTCATTTATTCTTATTGCAATTCAACAAAGGTTATATTAATATGACCAGTTAATAAATTTGCAATAATATTATAGTTACCAATTGTGCGGTGTGTTTGAATATAATAAGAAGTCATGTTAGATATTTAATTTTATTGATCAGTGTTGTATACTTAATTTAATTAACCAGTGTTGCATAAGATTTGAGTAAGGAGATTGTGGCATCCAGAATCGAAATTTTGGTCCTGTTAGATAATTTTATGGCTAAATTATACCAAACCCCTTTAATTTTGGATTATTTGTCTTTACATTTCAAAGTTTAAATTTAACCCCCTAACCTTTATTTTTTTTTATTATAAGTACCCTACTATTAACTAACTATTATCTTTTTAACATAAATTGACGTGTTAGATTAATGAATAACAAGTGACATCCTATGGCGCATCTATATAAATTTCTACTTGCATATAACCCATCTCCCCCTCCCAAAAAAAAAAAATCATTTGCTCGGTTAAGAACTAACTCCCTGAAACTTTGATCAATTACAAATAACTCAGTTTGTGTAAATTTTAGGTTGATGAAAAATAATGAGGAGGGTCACCAACAATGTAAATCAATGCAGAAAATAAGATAGAATGCTAAAAGATAAATAATGTTATTGTTGGTTGGATCAATGTAAACGGTGGGTACAATATTTGTGAGATGGAAATCTAAGCGGGGCAAACCGCTGGAAAGATAGAGAATGCAAGAATTTTCAGAGAAGAGAAGTGTGTGCTTGAATTCGATGTCTTCTGCCTTGTTCTCCTCTGCAATTATAGGTCTTCTCCACATTTTTGCCAGATGCAGAATCTAGGGAGAGTTAGTTCTCCCATTGTTGTTAGTCGTTAGGCCTGTTGCTATTTTTGTGTGGTTGGAGATATCTACTTGGACTGGATCTTGATCTCTCGCCTTTTCATCACGTTGAGCTTCTCTCTATTATTGCCACACACATGCTCCATCTTTTTAGGATTGGTGGTTCTTACGACCTTACCGAGATAGACCATCGTCGCTCCGGGTTAGGTCAAATTTATTGATTCCAGGCTCCTTGAGTCAAGTCTCTACGCCAAACTTGTCTAATAGTTTGGACCTGTAAGCAGGGTTGGGCGGCTAGTAATATTATTTTTAGGGGCCAACAAACCCCTTGACACTTCAAAAATTAAATTTAACTCTTTTAAAAATTTGATTTATAATATTAAATCATGTGTCTTTATTTATATCATTTTAATAAATTTATTAAGATTTTTATTATCATTGATTGCAATCTTCAAACTTAACCTAAATAACTACTAGGGCAAAATTGTTATGTTTTGCAAACTTCTTAAGCGACATTGCTCCTAAAAAAACTTTCGAGCAAAATTTAGATTTTGTGGCAACTTCCTAAGAAAAATGGACCTTAACCTTTAATATTATAAATCAAATTTTTAAGTGAGTTAAATATAAATTTTGAAATGTTAAAGGGTTTATTTGTGACTAACCAAAGTTTTGAGAGTTATTTGTAACCAGTAAAAGTTTAGGGTGTTATTTGCCATTAACAATTTACATAGAATACCACGTCATTCATTAATTTGACATGTCAATTTCCGTTAAAATGATAGCAGTTAGTTAATAAAATAGTGTTTATAATAAAAAATAATAATAAAAGGTCAGAAGGGATAAAATTTAAACTTTGAAATATCATAGGTTTGTCGACAACTGACCCAAAGTCAGAGGTTTTGTATAATTTAGCATAATTTTAGTTAAATTCATAACAGAACTTCAACTATATTAATATATAACTAAAACTAACCACAATTATATTATGCTCAACAATCTTATAAACTATCAATGATGGTGGTGGTCATATGGAGAACTTTATATATAAATTAATTTTGCAGGGAATCTTATAATTTAATGGCATCATTATGCAAATGCTTTGTTGTCTTTTTTTTTATATATAATGAAAGTTCATTTGTGCTTCTTGTTTAACTTTAATGTCATGGCTCCTTTACTTTGCATCTTTTGCAGCAAGGCACAAAGCACTGGAGGTTAATGCTTTTGAATCCTCTACCATGAATAATATCTTGCTCATGCCGTTAATGCTTTCCTTTGTTTTCTTACTAATAATTTTGAATCCACTTTTCCTATAAATTAAACCTAAAAAAAAGAAAATAAAAATATATTTCTTTTAATAAATAACTAAAATTGATTTCAGAAGGGATTTATGCCATGCGAGGATTTTAGCACCTCCTTAGACAAAAATCCATTATCCTTTCGTGTGAGATTATAAGAATCTCTTCAAGAAGTTTGATATCAATAAAAAATTTGGTTAAGGTACTAAAATGATCACCAACTCTAATAAAAAGTGCAATTGTGACAATGAAATATTTCTTGGTTCAAAAGTAGCTATAATGAATATTAAGTGTTGCATTCCATTAAGACCAAAAATGTCTGTCACTTTTCCTTGAATGGGTCCCACATACCTTCACCCCATTCTCTCTCTAACTTCATCTTCAACCCCCTTTTCTCTTTCTTAGTGAAGGAATCTATACCATCAAACTTCTTCTCTCAATACAACATTCATGGTGAAATAGTGAAGCATGTCTTCTTAAGTACACACGGACATCTCATGGAAGAGGGGAGCAAGTGGCTGACAAAGATGGCAGAATCGTATTCAATGGTGGCAACCCTTGTGGCGACGATGGCGTTCATGACATTGACGGCTTTCCCTAGAGGATCTAACCAAGATACCGGCGTGCCTCTACACCAAGGACATGCTCTGTTCAACATCTTTTCAGTGGCATCTCTTGTGACACTGTGCTCGTCAATGATGTCGCTGGTGATGTCACTACTAGAAAAAAGACCTTTTAACATCTGTTTTAAAACCCTTTCTACGTCTATTTTCAAATAGTCGTCTATGCGGGAGACGTAAAAAGTGAGCGTCTTTTTTAAAAAAACAGACGCCCATAAAGGCGTTTGGTTTGAGTTAAAGAAAGGACGCCCAAATGGGCGTCCTTTATTTGATAATAAAGGACGCCCAATTTCGTACAGGTTGATAGAAAAGGCTTCACAAATTTGATCAACTTAGATCTAAAATCAAAACACCACCAATATCTGATAACAGGGAGAGAGGGCGAAGAACGGAAAGAGAAAAGAAATAAAGCACGAAGACAAGAGGGAAGACAAGTGAGTGAGAGAGGATGGTGACGAACCAAGAGGAAAGAGAGCTGAGGAGATCAGACTAAGAGAGAAGACGGGAGAAATAATTTAGAGGAAATGGAATCGAAATATTTAAATAGACGAGAGAATAGGAGAGAAATAGTTCAAAAATTAAGTGAAATATTAGGCGGGAGATAAAATGACGTCCATTTTATGAGAAATAGGATGCCACAAATGTTGTCCAATCTGTCAGACCATATGTACGGTGTAGGGGATGGGTGTTAGCATGCCATATAGCGTCTGTTTCAGTGTGAAACAGACGCCTAGCTGGGCGTCTGTTTCACACATAAATAGATGCCCACTTGGGCATCTGTTTCTGTAAACAGACGCCCAAATTAGGCGTTTTTTACATTAATAGAAACTGATGCCCAATTTGGGCATCTGTTTGCGTCAGGAACAGACGCCATCTTGGGTGTCTGTTCATGTCTGTTCTTTAAGAACAGGCATGTAAATGAAGTGTTTGGCTTCTGTTTTTAAATACTAGACGCAAAAAAAACCTAATTATTATATTATTGTCACCGCATTTGTTTCAACATCAGTTTTTTTAGAAACGGACATAAAGTATAGACGTTATATCTCTTTCTTGTAGTAGTGTAAGCTTGGACTTGATAAGAGCTAGTTAAGGGTTTTAAGATTTTTCAGAAAAACACATTCTTTATAAGAATGATGGCATGAGCTTTAAGTTTTTAAAAGTTTGATTTTTCAAGTTACTTCAATGGGACATTAGTGGTTCATAATTCATAAAATGCCTTTATTGGATGTCCCTAGAGTAAGGTGTTACAAACTGTACACAACAAAAAGTCCAACATCAAGGTTCAATAAACTCTCATGTATTCTACAAGTGATTCATCCAAAAATTCAGTTCACTGGCTCACATTTGAGGGAAAAGCTTGTGAATCAAGCTTCAGAGATACTTACAAACCTAAAATAGTTGATTGTACACATTTCATCTTTGTTTTTTTTATACATAAATTTTTGAAAGGGGGTCGGGCTCACCCATGATCTAAGGGCAGAGCGAAATCTCCATTACTCCTAGATAATACCAATGTCGGGCAGGGCAAGCCGTCAATTACCCTCAGCCATTAACCTAAACACCCTGGAGCTAGGATGCATTTAGAGTAACTTTATTCAAAAGAGAGAGTACTAGGATGATGTTTTTCATTTCTAAGTTTGGTTTACTCAAAGAAAAACTGTGAAATTCGATCGGGACAAACAGAATTTGGTATAGTGATTGGCAATAGAACCAAGCAACTTATAGCATTGGTAGGAGCAACTTCAGTGTGAAATAAACATTTGTCTATACATTTAATTATGCACCTACAAGGGATCCAGAGAGACAGGTTTCTCATTTCTTGTCTCAAAAGTCCTTGGTGCAGGTGTGTGCACAATAAATGGAAGAACCCATTCATATTTTCTCTTCCCTCAATCAGAAGTCGATGTTGACGAAGCCTAGTCATGTGGCTCTCAATTTAAAACAAGATTAATGCAATATAGTATGCACAACCTTAGTTGAATCTCTCAAAGAGCTTATATGCCTCTCCTAGTATAGGAAATTTAGGACTTAGATTAGGCAATGAACATTCACAGATAGAAATAAGGCAAAACAACAAGCAACACAAGTGAAATCAAGATATGAGAATTGACTTCTGTGGTGTTTTAACTTGGTTATCATCATATTAAGAATTTAGATCAATTCTAACATCAATTAGCTCAGAAATCATGGCTTAATCATGTGATGGACTCAGCTAACATGAGAGGATTTTAGCTACTACCAGAAACCGCTAGATATGTGTCCTAACTTTACATCCAAAGCTTAATTGCGAATAGCCAAAGCACTACTAGCTAGAAGCACAGAAGATGAATGAATGCTATCAGCTCGGAATATAAGAGAGAAAACATTATCGAGGGACGGAAGCTCAGAGCTAGATAGAATATGTGAGGAAATAGTCTCATAAGATGGATTCAGTGCCTCTAAAAAACTGATGATAGCCTGATGCTCCATATTCGGGTCTAAAGGTCAGCAATAGGAGACATTAACACTGTCATCTCCTTATAAAGCTACTTAAACTCAAGAAAGAAATCCTTCAAGGAGTGATCCCCTTGCTGGGAACAATAGAACCCCATGCAAACCTTGTAGACACAAGCTATATTACCTTGATTAGAAAACACAAAAGCAAAATAATCCATTAACTCCTTAACTGTGTTATAGTGACTAGCTGAGGAGAGAATTATGGGATTAATTGAATTTCTGATATGGTAAAAAATCCTACAATCTGCAAGAGTCCACACCAAGAATTATGTTTCATCCTCTTTTTTAGATGGCAGATCCTTTGTCAAGTGGGCTTCCTTCTCCATCCCTAAAAGATAAGCCCAAACGGTCTTATTCCCATCATGGAAATTTGTCCAATTCAGCTTAATTGGAATAAGGGTAGCCATTGTGAGTGTCTTAGGAGTATATTTTGAACTAGCCATTACAAATAAATTAGAAAGGACAAATTACACCTAAAGAGCAAATACATAATCATTGAATAATACACCAGAACAATTTCAAAGAACTAAAAATTAATAAAAATTCTCTAAACCATATTTGATGCACCACAAAATGCTTAATTAATACAAATCAGAATAGAACCCAAAAACAAAGATCTAGAATAAGTCACCAAGTATAGAAACAACTCAAAACATAGCAAATTGTACTTAAAACGACACTGTTTTGCATGAACAGAGGAGCAAAAGGTACCAAAAATTTTCAAAAATATCTGGACAAGGTCGAGGAAGATGAGATGAGTACAACACAACAAACAACATCAAAAATCACCACCTAAGGTGTTGTCACGCATGGACACGCGCCGATAAGGGGAAAACTGTATAGAAGCAATGTGGTAGCGCATGGGGGTACGTGAGAGGTTCATTGGCTATGAAATTTTGATGGGACATTGCTTGGAGGATGATAGAGGTGGTGGAGTGGCACATGCGATGGTTCGACGATCGGAGGTGAGCCAATTGAGAGGAACAGATAGACTGGAGAGAGACAACACCAACTGGAGAACAGTAGCAAACTATAAGTAAATTAGGAACATGGAGACAACCACAAAACCCTAAAAAACTAAAAGGCTCTGATACCATGGGGAATTTGATTCTATTATGTGTAATTTTATGCGTACATGAGATTCCTATTTACATACAAGGACAAGATACAAAGAAATAAATGAAAATAATGATAGAAATTAATAATGCCTAATTGCCTAATTATGTACATTAATATCGTAATCTCATATAATCAAACACATGAAATCAGGGATTGATTTCCCCAATTTCCTAACACAAATGAATTCCAATAAAGTCCTTATTCAATAAAATATTTAATTAAGGCCAATTACTTATTTTTATCCATTTTTCACATGAAATGATCAAAATACCCCTAATGCACAAACTATCACAATAAATGCTACACATGCATATTAACCATAGAAAATGTAATATTTTCGCATATAAAACACTATAATTAATCATGTAATAATATGACCTATCACTCTCTGTTTTTCCCTTCTGTACTGTTCAATTTAGAACTTGTAAAAAACTTGCTAAATCCTGATAGTTTCTTTATTATCTTCTTAGATCTATCAGAGGTCAATGGTGCAAGGTCTACCTGGGACTATATAATGAAACGAGCCATTCAATGTTGCTTGGAAGGTTATGAAGTATGAGGGTTTTTGTGGGATTTATGGGAGCTTTGGATTAACAGCTATAACACAATCACCAGCATTTGTACGCAACACAACACATTATTTAGAGGTAAATTCCTTCTTAGACCAAGCTATTCTTTTTCTTTTTTTCTTTTAACAAAATTAGAGCAGCCTATTCAATAATCTGATATAGCTTATTAATTCCTCTGTCCTGTTATATTTATATATGCATCTTGTTCAGGAGTTTAGGCTATAGAGATGGCAGAGAAAAAACTTTCACAAGCAGAAATGGGTGTTGTCTAGGCTACGTACAAGAGGGATGGTTGCTACTCTTATACTTGAAAAGCTTATGTCAATTCAAGCATCACTAGACAGATCAACAAACTAGGCCACTTGTGGGAACTTTTAGTGTACCTAATCATCCCTAATTCGACTTAGGATTTCCAGAGTCCACTTTTTAACAAACGTTGTTTATATACTTTATACATCTCTCACATACATGTCCCTCTTGAAAGGGACATAAAAAGAGCTTAAAAACAGACGTTAAAAATGTCTTCTATAGTAGTGTGATGTTTCCTTGGTAGATGAACTAGCCGTTTGCTCATTACATGCTTTTACTTGCAACAATGTTTTTCCCAGTAAGTCCGTAAACAATTATATCAATATTCAATATCATTACAAATAATCACATAAATATACTTCACACATTCCAATGCAGTGATCATGAAAAATACTTCAATCTCGTATATGACCATTCTACTATATATATATATATATATATATTACCTCGTTCCATTATTTCATTTGTTTATGCTTCAATTGGTAATCCTTCAAATATTGAATTATATTTATGGGTTAATGGTTAAAAATACCTGTTTTTTTATCCAAAGTTCATCTAGCGCCATATATTTTTCAAAAGTTCAAACATACCCATTGATAATCCATATTTTTACTACATAATTACATGGAATTTAGGGGACTTTCCTTGATTTTATGATGTTTAAAATGTATTTAATTGAATAAATTGAAATTACATGGAATCAATTTGGAAAACATGAAATTTTGGCTAAAATGGGCAGTTTTGCCATTTCTCCCTAACATTTAATTTGAAGATATTTGGTATTACATTTTGTTGCATTTTCTAGTAGGGAAATTGGAAGGAAATGAAGACAGAAAGGACAAACAACGAACCAAACCCATGGAGCTCCATTACACATTCAAGATCCGACCCATTTTGCTTGTGGATGACCTAGTTGATTTCGACTTAAGAAGAAAAGAAGGGAGGGACTCACAGGTGAACATTCATTCACTTTCATCTTTCTCACTTCCGATCCCATTCTTGTCGCCATCTTCCACCACTATCACCGGAGACTTGTAATGCACTTCCACCATCTTTTCCGTTGCTGGAAAACATTTTGGATTAGAGGCCGAATACACTCACAATTACCATCATACATTGTGATCCACTGTTATTTATCAACATTCATCACCATCTCTAAACCAAATCTCGCGACGACCATCCACCATCATCACCTACCCCCTATTCTATTCCATATCTATCTCTCACAATCTCTGTCCCTACTCCCTTCTGTTATCTCTTCCACCATTAGAGCATAGATCTAGATTTCAGTGATTCTCCAATGGAAGCTGATGGTGGGAGCAGGAAGAAGATCATTTTGGCTGGCCTTCATTTAATGAGTAGCTGAATATGATGCTTCTCCTAAAGGACATGAAGCATCTAAACCTTCGAGCTAAATCTCAAATCATTTCGGCAATCAATGCAATTTCTCTTTTAAATGTATTTTACAGAAGCATTGTAACTAGTGGTTGAATGTTTCTATACAATGTAATTATTTGTATGTTGATTCTAAAACTCATTAGCTTTGTTGCACAATTGATTCATGAATGATCCAAGTTGGATTTGTTCCCTCTTGCATTTTAATTGATTATTTTGTTAATTTTGCATTCTATATGTTTAATCAAGTTGATTAAATACTGTAGTTAGTGCTGAATTTATGTTATGCAATGTGTACTAAGCAGAATGATATCATTGTGTTTTGAGCTTGAGTAACCAAATTTGGGAGGCACATTATAATCTATGTGAGTTTATGTGTATGATAGAGAAGCTTGTGAGTTCTGTAACATCCCAATTTTCTGGGTAAATTCTTCAAGTAATAATAAGATTAAAATCTTATTATTTTATGTGAAATTTTTGGGGTAAATTGCAAAGAATGAATT
>JBAGKO010185838.1:0-15672 GCA_037177275.1 Acacia concinna
TACCGATTTTGATCTTATTATACCATTAAATGAAGTCAGTATTTGGGCAACCTCCTTCTAGTAGATTTGATGGCACTGAGTGTGTTCCTGCAGGTGATTCCCCAAAACCAAGTGAAAGAACTTCTGGTTTGAATCATACCAACAATAGTGGGGAGGCACAAATGGTTTTGATCTTATTTAACCGTACATGATTGTGTAAGGCTGCCTCAAAGGATAATATATTTTGTAGAATTAGTTAATGTAATTATTATTTAAATTTAATACAATTATGTTTGGTGTTTTGTAGTACACTATTTTATTGTTAGATAATATATCATATTATAGATAAAAATTTGTATTCTAGAGGAAAAAATTAGTCGACAAATATTATACTAAATTACATTTCACAATCGGATAAATTACATTTTTTCCCATAAAATATATTGCACTACAATTTTTTTAATAAATATATATTGGCCTATTTTTATCATCTTATACTATGGACTAATGTTATTTTGATATATTTTTTTAATCTAATTTATACACATTTTGGTAATTATTATGAAATTTTAATATAAAAATAATTTATATCACATTACAACCCTTACATGTAATCAATATATATATAATTTCTGTTCGGTTTGCTACTGTTCATACATCGGCTCCATCACGGCTTCACACTCAAAACACTGTTCATTTGAGCCACTTAGCTACTACCCATTTAAAGTCAGCTCAGGCACCCTCTCGCGTCGATTCCTTCAGGCACAAAGCCCAATGAGGTTTAAACCATGCTTCGTGCAGGATTACAGTCCTTCCACGCCACACTGTCTCGTCCCCTTCGTTTGAAACGTGTTGTACTTGCCCTTCTTTCAAAATCTTTCCCGCGTATGCACTTTCTGTGCTCTATATAATAGAGGATGCAAGTGTTCCATTATGATCATCGATGCCCATCGTTATACCTGCTTGCAATCTCCATATTCCTTAACCGCTCTATATTGCCAAACTTATGGGTTCTCCAAGCAGTAGCAAACATTTGTCCAACCGGAGCAAATTGTTTCTTCAACCTTTTTTTGGCCATCACCGAATTAACTCTCCTGCCAGGTTTGCTTCCACTTGTACAAGTGTTATAATCACAGTAAATGATCATTATGATTGGTAACTGTCAGGTTATGAGCCGTTCATGATTGTAGGGATGAGCCCTTAATGTTGTAGCAAGAATCGTCTGCTACGACTGGAAATATCAGCTGTCAATGTTGTTCTGTTTTTGCTAATGACATGGGCTGATACTCGACATTTTATATCCCTTCTGTTAAAAGTAATGTTGTTCTGATTCCCATGAAATACAAGTGATTGTCATTTCTCTTTGTTTGTTTGCTTCAGATGGCAGCAATAGAACATAGTTTAGTATCATTTCTGCTTTATGCTTTTGCTTTCACACCCATGAATCATAATTCTAATATTAATATTGTTATTATTTGTCAAGGCCTCATATATAGTTATATGTATCACCAACTCAGCCGTATAGTGAGTGTGCTTTGTTCACCTACACTAACGCCTCCAACAGAAAGAAAAGGAACTCATTCTTACCTCATAACAACCTAGCCCCCTCTCTCCGTTGTCACTTTAAGTAATAAGTCCATCCATGTATATTGTTTCCAAATTTGGTGGGACCAAGTAAAACCAATTATATCCTTTCGCAGACGTAATGCTGTTTACTTTGCTACATTACATCTGACATAATCATACAATATGTGTAACAATTATTGACTTAAGCTAATCAAGGCTAGTTGATTACCACGTTTCGTTGTTATATACACAAAAAGTTAACTCATGGCTAATAAGATTGCAACTACTCTGTTCGAATCAGATATTGTCAAATGACGTCAAATACTTGCCATTTCTTATAATATGTAACAAATAATCCCGCACATTTTGCTTTGTTATGGTGAAGAAAAAGTTGTATCATACCAGTAATGTGTGTCGCCACACTCTTTCCTTGATCCATTCGCATAACCTGGAAGTTGTCAAGTGAAGACATATTCTTGGTTAGAGGGTCAGTGATGTTTTCATGCCCATAACCATGAAATAGTGTGGCCACGTGAACACACAATTGTTAAGCAGACAACCTCTTTAATATAATCACCCTAAGCTCAAAAACTGATTACTGTTCTAGATGTCTGCTACAATACACACATATGCAGTCAAACTTAAACTAAGCTACTCTGGTACAAAACCTACATCAGCCCCTAAATCTATTGCCAACGGAAGGTTCACCACTTCTCCAGTAAAGACGTTGCCACCATCCGTAGTAACATGTTGGATTGCTAAAGTCCCTTCGTTACCCACATTGTGTGGCATCACCCTCATGTAAGTCTCGGACCTTAAGTCATGTAGTACTAGAGCCCCTGTGTGTGTATTTGGAAATTGAAGCATCAGGAATGGTTGTTCTTGTACAAGGACTGCCACATGCTGCTTGTCATACATTATTGTCCGTGATCGTTCCCAGCTTAAGTCAAATAAACCATTAGAACGAAGCACCTCATAAAGGCATCGCACTGTCAAGAACTGTTGTCCATTCCATCTGGGCCCTCCTATAGCAATATTTCGATGCTCAATGGTGAAAACCCTCTCGTACCTCAACCTCCGAACGAATTCGACTTCTTCGTCGTTAATAGAATGGCCATCTGACACCAAGCAGTCATGTATCTCTGTTTCTATCGTGACATCCGCCATTACAGTCAGTCCTCCGCACCATATTGTTACGTCATTGAAACCTATGGAAACCCATGTTCTAATGAATTCATGTAGGTCCACCCATGAAAAACGCTGGAACAGTGACATTGTTGCTTATTGTTCTCTGTCCACAGATGGTGTGAGAAATGAACTGATACGCTTAATATATAGAAGAAGGCCACTACTTCTGTAACACAAGACCCATTAATCATTCACCATTTCTTTAATGTACTTTTACTATTGTTTATCGTATCAAATCATAATTTATGTTACAATTTCAGCATTTGTCCATTGTATATGTGTTCCACGGTTGTAAATGGAGTTGGGTTAGATAATAGCATTGTATACGGATGATATTATTTCTATACTGCCACACAGTACATTGACCTATACCTGTTCAATTTTTATGATGGACAAAACCGATGACCTTGACCTTCCAACCCTCATGCCACCAGCTTTGCATTAATGAAGACGTGCATGCATGTACGTCGCTGCTTTTTCCATCTATTCCATTCATGATATGCTGGATCCTTCAGTATGCTAGATAAACCCGATGCAATGTCCATCTTTCAATTAATTCTGTGTTGTTCAATCTCTGGGTTAAGTACAATGTCCCACTTTGCTTCAATATCTTAACAATGTCAGTAGTCATCGAAACTGTTAATTGTATGGACACTTAAGCAACTTCGCCATTGCCATGATGCCACCTCTTACATTAACCACACCAACTGCTGCTTGCCTATCAATTGAAGGAACCTTCCCACTTCAGTTCACCTAATCACTGACACTCTTTCCTTCCCAAGATCAGGTCCACTAAACCGAGCATGATTCTTGAAATCAATAAACACATGAACAATTAAGTTCAGCGCACAAGTCAGAATAAATACAAATACCCAACACTCCTTTAATTGCTGCAACGAATGGTCATCATTTTAGACGTTCAGTAATCAGGTAATGAGAAAAAATTGTAATCACATTATTTGAATACAATTGACTCCCATTCGTACATTACTATATACATGTTCAACCATGAATGCTTCTATGATTTATTCTCATTTCCAGATAAGTTGATGTGGGTTAAAAAACCATATCACGTTAACTCACTTAAAAGTAATGAGAAACCTACTATCTCATTATAACGTATAATCAGCTTGCCATCTTCTTTTTTTTCAACATGAACTCTATTGATATTCATGCTTATTAATTGCAGTCACGTCATGATGCATTCAGTAATTATATGACATTTTGATTATATCAATATCAAACATGTAGACAAATTAAAGTTATATCTATATGACTTTCAACATATGCTATTTAAATATTATATTCATCTTACATCAATCTAACAATTCGTAAACAAAAATACTATCACATTATTGGCAATTACCATGATGCCACCTCTGACATTACGCATATCAAGTCCTGCTACCCTATCAATCCAAGGAACCTACCTACCTCTTTCCACGAAACCACTCACACTCATTCCTTCCTAATATTAGGTTCACTCAACCGAGCATGACTATTTAAACCAAGAAACACATTAAGAATAAAGTTCCCAGCACAAATAACAATAAGTACAAATACCCATGACTCCTTTAATTGCTGCAAAGACTTTTCTCCATTACCGACGTACAGTCATCAATAAATTTTATATACAAATGTACTTACACTATTCCAATAATACTTAGTCTAATTCATAATTTCTTACGTACATGTCAACCCATTAGTGTTTATATGATCTCTTCTCATTTTCATATAAGTGCATGTGGGTTCTAAACTCATATCATGTTAAACCATTAATGTTTATATGATGCTTAATATATCCAGCAACTGCGGGATAAATGGAATTATTATATGGTTGTTTGATTATATGAATTTGAAGCATGAAGAAATCTGAACATTCATAGCATAACATTTTCAAATTTTTTTTATTAAATATTAGATTCATGTTACTTCAATATAAAACTTGGTAAATAAAAAACATAATTCATGATGGCCACTTTAACTTCACATTTTAGTTATTTCTGTCATTATTAATATCAATATAACAATTAATCTTAGCAGTTTCCGTAAGGGTATTTTAATAGTCTATAATTTTTATTATGATATTTTCTCATTGTAAGACATAACAATTTTTTATAGTCCTTCATAATAAATAAATTTTTAAATGTCCTTTATTTTAATTTCATGCTTTTGCAATAAAATTTTCCTGCCATCTACACCAAACTGAACTAATCTTTCTAATAAGGCCGCACACTTTTGAGACTTTTGTTCCTTTAAATGAATGCATATGCCTGGGAATAGGAAGATGTATTTCCATAAGTCAACTGTCCACTTCAATGCCACCAAAGCATGACTTCATCGTTCACATCATTAACGCAGTGATGCGACGTAATGGATAAATGCTGGATCTTAAAAACAATAACACTAATACACTTACATGTTTAAAAGGAAAGGACAAACAGACGATATGATAAAACTGATACATTATCCATGATACACTTACATTTCCAGCACAATGCTTACATGCGAGTAGGACAAAACCGATGACCTTGAGCTTCGAACCATTATGCCACCAGCTTTTCATTAATGAAGACGTGCATGCATGTACGAATGCAACTTTTCCATCTCTGCCATGCATGATATGCTGATCCTTTATTATGCTTCATAAACCCGATGCAATGTCCATCTTTCAATTCATTCTGTGTTGTTCAATCTCTGGGTTAAGTCCAATGTCCCCCTTGCTTCAATTTCTTAACAATGTCAGTAGTCATGAAAGCTGTTAATTGCAGTGACACATCACCTACTTCGCCATTGCCATGATGCCACCTCTTACATTAACCACTCTAACTGCTGCTTGCCTATCAATCCAAGGAACCTACCCACCTCAATTCACCTAACCACTGACACTCTTTCCTTCCCAATATCAAGTCCAGTCAACCGAGCATGAATCTTTAAATCTTTAAATCAAATAAACACATGAACAATTACTTTTAGAGCACAAGTAAAAATAAGTACAAATACCCAAGACTCCTTCACTTGCTGCAACGAATTCTCATCATTTGAGACGTTCATTAATCACGTAATGAAAAAACAATTGTAATCACATTATTTGAATAGAACTGACTCCCATTAATAAATTACTCTATACATGTTCAACCATTAATTCATCTTTCATTTATTCTCATTCTCAGATAAGTTGACGTGGGTCACAACACATGTAATGTTAAATAAATTAAAAGTATTGAAAAACCACCAATCTCCCGCAAACCTATACTAAGTTTGCCTTCTTCTATTTTTATAAAAACACCTCTATTGATATTCATGCTAATTATATCCAGTAACGTTATCATACATGCATTAAATAAATGACATTTTCATTATATCAATATCAAACATGTAGACAAATTACAGTTACAACAATATGACTTTCAACGTTAGCAATTGCAATATTATATTCATCTTACATCAATCTAACAATTGTTCAACAAAAATACTATCACATTATTGGCACTTTCACTTTTACTTTTATTCATTCCTTCCCTTATGAATATGAATATAACATATAATGTATTGCCAGCAAAGCATGACTTCCTCGTGGATATGATTAACGCAGTTATGGGATGTAATGGATAAATGCTGGATCTTAAAAACAATAATACTTATACACTTACATGTATTGAATATACGGACAAACAGACGAAATTATAACACTGATACATTATGGATTATAGAAAACCGTGACTGCCATACTGTACGTTCAATGTGGGTAAGGTATAGACAAAAAATATTCCATACACATAAGCCACGCCTTCTCAGTCTCCCTCACCATCAGACATATTACTCCCCTCACCGATGTACCTAAGAAATTCAAAAACGTAGCCCATCCTCATTCACACAGTCCAGGCCAATATATGCTTAACCTCACTGTCTCTTCACTCTTCATCTGCATTAACATCAATACCTTCACACAGCACCTCCACAACCAAACCAATGATGACTTCACACTCACTTCTGCAGGACTTGCATGATGGCACGGATAGGTGGAAGATTAATGTGAGGATCTTCAGAAAATGGAACGTGTACCAGAAGGATGCGCCTTCAGATCTGTTTTGCATTTCAACCCTCTTAGTTGACGCTGCTGTATTATGACTCTTTTCATTTCTTCTTCCACTAAACTTTGTCTATACCTTCTCTTATCTACCACTTCTTAACAATTTTAACTTACCTTTGTTCCACTGTCAGGGCAATAAGATCCAAGCAGCAGCAATAAGCAAATCTCTGCACAGAAGGTTCCTCCAAGAGATCAAGGAGGGGGCCACATATTTCATTGCCAACTTTATTGTGTCAAAGAATAATGGACAGTATAAGGCAACAACCCACCCATTCAAAATTACAATAACCACCTGTACTCATATTGAAGAACAAGCACTTGACATACCTATCCACCCTTACTCCTTCTTGTCCTTACCAGAGATACTCAACTACGACCTGTCTAAACGTGCTGACAAATTAATCGGTGGGTTTATGGCATGTTTATATAAAAAAGTGGTCAATCGTTATATTATTTAATTACATCTATAACAATTAACGATACTATCATTTTTTTTCTTCGTAGATGTAATTGCATTTGTTAGGTCAATGGGTACGTTAGAGGAGCGTGGCGGGGACAATGCTATCAAAACCATACTAAGAATGGTTCTAATTGATGCTGAGTACGACTACTCTGACACCTCAACAGTATTGTCCTTTATTTACATAACCTTGTGCTACTACTAAACTATTGACTTACATTGTTTTAGTGAGAATGAGATAGAATGTGTGATGTTCGATCAGTGTGCCACTGAAGCTTATGTTGCACAACTAGAGAACAACGAGGTACCCGTCGTTTTGGTTTTGCACCTTGCCAAGATTGGCCTCACAGAGGATGGTAAATAAGTTACATGCTAAATTCCTGTAATATTTCCATCTCCTCCTGCAATGATTACATGAACGTGCTTCAATTGTAGGTGCTCCTCAAATTGGAAACTCCTTTAGCGCAACTAGGGTGTTATTCAATCCTCCTATCCCTGCCGTCAGTGATTACATCCAAAGGTTGTGACAATATGGACCCAGTTGCTTATTTATGATACATATTCTCTGCTGTTACAATAACACCATCTGTCATGATTTATTTCAGTGCAAAAGAGAGGACATCTCCCGTACTAGACATCTGTAGCCAGATTGTCCCAAGCCAAATTAGCCAATCTTCAGCTGGCAGCTCCCTCCACAAACAACGCAGAATTAACATCGCACAGATAGCGGACCAGGAAACTGTAACTCATTCGTCTGATAATTTAATAACCTCTCTCATATTGCTGACATAGTTGACACTTTAGCCCATTTACTTGTAGGGTAATAGCTTTGTAATAAGTTGTGTGATAAGCAAGCTCGAGACCAGGCATGGATGGAACTACGTCGGCTGCACAAAGTGTGGTACAAAACCAAAGCTGGAGTCAATGGAGGAGTGGAATGGAGATGAAAAATGCCATGGATGTCAGACTAAACCACACTCAGTTGAACCAAAGTAATGATGCTGAAGTTGCTTTCGATATCAATATGTGTTATGCCAGTAATACACCTATACCTTACGCACAAATTAATTGCTTTATGCCAGGTTAAAGCTAACTTACACAGTAAAGGATGACTCTGGATCTGCATGTATAGTTTTTTGGGACAAGCTTGCTTTTCAGTTAGTTAAAAAACAGCATCTGATCTGAAGCTGCTATTAGAAAAAGTACACAACCACCATCCAAATAAACATCCTTACTATGTCTACTTTCCAGTTAATTCCCCTCACGTTTCCATTATATATTTCAGGAACATGCCCTATATGATGTCCCTGCTGTCTTAGAAGAACCAGTGGGCAAGTCATTTCTGGTGAAAATGAAGGTCAACGATTACAATAAATGTTTCCCTTCTGTGAGCATTAGTGTCAGCCAGTTCACTGTGTGTGAGGACTTGATGGATGAATTCACCGAGGTTGCTGAGGTACTCACCTATCCATTTAATAATCATGGCCTTTTAATGCAGCTCATTGAAATGCATGGCCATCTCTTGCATGTTACTATTTGTTTCATGTTCTGTATTTATTGGTAAATGATACTTCTGAACTGTTAATGGTTACATATTGAACGTTAACTTGGTTGTTATGCAGACACCGCTAATGGACCAAGTCACCCTACTGAAAACTATGCCAGGGACACAGCAAGCTGCAACGAACTCTACAGTGGACTGTTTCGACAAACACACTGAGGCAGATGATGTTACAGTAACTCAACTATCACACCAAGTAACCAATGCACCGACAAAGGGGAAGAGGAAGACAAACATGAAGAAGACGTCTGACAAAGAAGCACTTGTCCCACCGAAGCATCCATCATCTACATCCGATGACAGGATAATGAAGCCAATCAAGCAGGAGAAGCTTTGAACATTGATATGCTCAACATCTACCCTTAATGTTTTTCTATGCATTCCATCATTACTAGGTTAATTTTCCACAACAAACTCAGCCTCATCTTACTTTTCTCCTTTTACAACGTTACCAACCTTCACTTTCAATCATTACATGTATGGTGTACTTTGTCATGTTTGCGTTTCCCTTGACGGTTTATTAGTTTCGCGACGTCTTCTATTGCAATGGTTTTAATGTCTCCTTCCACGCAACACCATTTTCCAACTATTAATAATAGTAACTGGAGTGCAGTATTAAGTGAACTTTTGCATTTCGTAAAAGTGAACCTTGTGGGTTTAGTCCAGAAGCTATGTGCGCAGTTTATATGAAACAAGTACTTAGACTTCTTAACAGTAACCACCCAATTATAACTTGCCAGGCATTGAAACTCGACTGATTACAAAACATATTATTACTTTAAACCCACCCCCAACGTAAAGTGCGAGGATATAATGAAACATGACCAAGTACAAGCTACATTATGGTCATTCTTTGCCCAAGTATAAATATATGATTATCTTTTATATCACTTCCTTTTTGTGACAACAACCACAAACATACGCGGTCTTTTTTTCAAATATAACAACATTGTTGAGTGCCAAGTGTTTCCATGGACTCTGAAATGGGACACACAATTGATGACTAATCTTTACTGTTTGTTAGTATATATGTTATATAACTATTGATGTTGATTGTTAATGTGGCAATCGTTAAAACAAGTGTAATATTTTTTTCCAGTTACATCTATAACATTAATCTTCAACTTTTCCTTATTTCACATCAGACCAATTGCGCAATCAAAGATTTTGTTTTGTAGACTGTGAAACAGCTCTTGCCAATTACGACATGAACAAAATTTTTTACAGCTATGCATTATTTTGTCAGACTCATCTGTATTACAAATTAACGCTATGCATGCTACCATTTCCTGTCAATAGCTTCTCTGTGGTAGCCGTAGCAGTCTACTTTTTTTGACGATACTAACACGCTAACTATACAGAAGTCATAACCTAAACAGTACAACCCATCTGACTATTGCTTGTCATTTTTATGGACATGCATGCATGTAGGGTTGAGTTTGCAGCTGTCGTAAATGGCGAGCTGATGTGAAACACTTTTCAATTGCATCTCCATTCACAGATGTTGGAAACAACATATTGTCGGTCAATAATGTTATTGGAACTTAACTATAGTTCACGTGTTAACCTAATTTTCATGGCAATGCTTACACCCAATAAGAGAAAAGTTATGAACAAACGTTTGCAGACCTCATACCACCAGCTTTTTATTAATGACGACGTGCATGGATGTATTGGGTTTTTCATCTCTTCTATGCATGATATGTTGGATCCTTCATCATGGTTCATAAATCCTACACACTGTACATCTATCAATTCAATGAGTATTGTACAATCACTAGGTTAACAACTATGTCCCACTTTGCTTCAATTTCTTTACAATGTCAGTACTCTTGGAAAGTGTTAACTACATGGACACTGCAGCAACTTCGCCATTACCATGATGCCACCTCTTACATTAACCAGACCAACTCATGCAAACCTATCAATCCAAGGAACCTACCCACCTCTGTTCACCTAACCACTGACACTCATTGCTTCCCAACTTCAACTTCACTCAACCAACCATGAATATTTAAACCAAGTAAGACATGAAGAATTATGTTTCCACCATGACTAAAAATAAATACACATACCCACGATTCCTTTAATTAAACCTACAAACTTCAATAATGGATCAAAATATAACGAAAGATACATTTTATTTGCAACTATAAAACAAGCAATATAGTCTGCTACAAATTTATAGTCACAACAATGGCAAATGTGTGGGTCGTCAGTTGCCAAGTCAGCTAAAGTCCATTTCTTAAATTGTGTTGCTTGGGCAAACCATTATTGCTTGCAAACAGTCAAGATATTGTTGTCCTTTGCTTTCCTTTTCCTTTTCTTTTAATTCCTTTTCTCTCTTAATTATTACCATTGCTGTCAAGACTTGTCATTAGTTGAGACGTTGAGTCATAACTAAATTGAACGGAAAAATTTATTTACGCAAGTTCAATAAAACTACGAGTCCTACATTATTTATTACATACATGTCAAGTACTTATACTTCTTTACGATTCAATTTCCTATTACCTCAATTTAACCTTTAACATAATCTCCTATATCCTCGAAATCATGTCAACGTTCACATTTTTTTTTCAAAAAACAGCTCAATTTATATTGATACTTAATCTATCCAGAAACTTACTCCTATGTTAATTACTAACATAATATTCATTGCTTATTAAATAGTATATTATTCTTCTAACGATATCAAACTTGGTAAAATAAACAATCAGATGATGCCCACATTTACTTAATACTACAGTCATTGTTGACGTTGAAATATTAAGAGATGCACACTATATAACACTAAACGACGTGTTTGAGATATTCTAACCTGCCCTCTTATAATTTTCCTCATATTTCGTGCTTTACTTTTCCACTACCTTGTACTTCTAATGTCTGAGGACATTGTTCAACTTTCCACTTTTACCCGATAGTTAATAGTACTAGCTCAAACCTCCACTTGTCAAACACTGTTGCCTATATTATGTTACCATCCGTGTGGCTGAGATACAACACAAGACTCTAAGCTTTTGAACCTCATCTTTCATATTAGCCATACGGCGGAAAAGGGAAGTCAACACAGGTAACAGTCTTACAGGTTCTTCTATTCCATCCTTCTACATAGTCAAATAAGTATGGCCATTTATTGCATTTAATGATTTCCAGCCTAATATTTACTGTTATTTTAGAGAACCAATTGCCTTCGTCTCCAGCAAACCAACGTGCGCCAACATCCTCCCCTGGCGTCGAAGTATTCGAATATGGCAAATGCACACAAGCATCTACAGTGCCACGAAAGAGGAGCAAGAAACATGTGGCATTGAATGACATTTCCAATATCTCTGCAAATTTGCTAACCCGGTTCACAGGTACTTATATGTAGAATTTAACATATACAACATAGCCTCATGTCCGCCATTGTAAACATTTGAACAATATTTCTGCATCCGCTGTAAACAAATTCTGCAACATATATCTTAGGAGGAGGAACTGATGCCAGTTCATCCATCTCACCTAATCAACAACCCATAAAGATCAACAGTGCTAGGTGGAGAGGGCTTCAGAATAACCAGCAGGTACATACGGAGTTACCAACACGTCTACGCAGCGGTGAGTTAATTTGTTACCATCATTATAATTGTCTAACATTAATGTCAGATTATAGATGGTAATCTACCATTTCGTTATGATGTTTGTAGGTGTAACCTCTAAAATGCAGCCAATTAAAACACTCAGGCATAACCCACAAAGGTCAAACAATTTGTCACCACAATGGAAAGAAATTGCCACAGCAAGTATAGGTAACATACTATTGACAAAAACATGAGTCACCAGTACATTATCCCTTACGACACTATAAACAAATAACTACAATATATCATCCAAGATGCCTTATAGTTAGACGTATTAATACACGGTAGAAAATACCAATAGTTTGAAGTTGGCAATTTGTCGTATTTACTCTACTATTATCAATTGTTGTGTGGGTTATATTTAATAACTGTATACATTAAATATGAAGCAGAACCTCCTCAATCCAATGTGTACAAGAGTATTGTGTTCGATTACAATATGGTAGACAGTGATCAGTTGACAGTGTCTGATGGCGAAGACAATCCACATGAAGGTATTGTTGTTATTCACCAATTCCCATACTTCATTTATGTCATGTACTTATGCATAGCAAGAAATCCTTTTTAATATGTGCTTATTAATTAATTACTAAAATTACTGCATGTTGGTCATGTCCATGAAGGATTGACAGCTCAACAAAATGCAGATAATTGCTCAACAAGTTCAACCATCAACACTGAACTCGAGTATATAGGTTTTTATATTCCTTTCCGAACACTTAATTGTCAAGCGCATTTCATTTCTCTCTAATTACTATGCTATCAATTCCAACATGCCATTACCGTTATTGTAGATGAGGGGGATGACACATATAGTTGCAAATATTGTGGCGCGAATTTTTGGTACAATGAAAGAGCTAACAAAGATAGGAACAGTACATGCATTAACATTTTCTCGCTGTGTTGCCTGAAGGGGAAAGTTGTCCTACCCCCATTTACCAAACCACCAGACGTACTGCTCAGATTATTCACTGACAAAAGCACAAAGCAGTCAAAGAATTTCTATGAGAACATTAGGCATTACAATAACATGTTCTCATTCACATCTATGGGTGAGAGAATTGAGCATACGAATATCAGGGGAGGTGGCCCGTACTCATTCACTTTAAATGGAATGAATTATCACAGCATAGGTAGCTTGGTCCCACCTGTAGGTGCAGAGCCTGTTTATTCTCAACTGTACATATGTGACACTGAAAATGAAGTGACCAATAGAATATCTGCTGTAAGGTTGTTCTCATTCCTCTCATGATATAACTATCTTGATTCTATACTGTTGTAAAGTATTATATTTATAGACTAACATTGTTTTCAACTTCTCAGCAAGCACCTAAAAGAGCACTCTTTAGATCCGACAATCATCGCCAGTCTCAAACACATGTTAGATGAAGTTAACCCATTCGTAAAGCAATACAGAGTTGCAGCAAACATGCTATGTAATCCACCACATTCAACGGTGAAGATTTGTCTACTAAGCTCAAGGGAACATGATGGGAGGACCTACAACTTACCAACAACTTCAGAGGTGGCAGCCCTTATCGTGGGTGATATCGACCTGACCTTCAATGTTAGGGATATAATAGTTGAGAGTCTTGCTGGACCCCCAAAGCGGATCAACGAACTTCATCCTTCATACTTACCTCTCCAATACCCTCTTCTTCTCCCACACGGTGATGATGGTTATAGAGATGATATCCAGCATAAGGAGGAAACACTCAAGGTGACAAAAATAAGGAAACGGGTTAGCATGCGTGAATTTTTTAGCTACCGCTTAATGGTTCGCCCTAATGAATTGTCAGTCATTCACTATGCATCTAAATTACTACAACAATTCATTGTTAATGGCTATACGATGATTGAGTCACAACAGTTGTTGTGGATACGAACACACCAAAAAGACCTCCGTGCTGACTTGTACCAGGGACTCTCAGATGCTCTGCTTAGTGGCGAGCGAAATGCATCATGTACGGGCAAGTGTGTTATTCTCCCAGCTTCTTTCACAGGGTCTGCACGTTATATGATAAAAGCATACCAAGATGCAATGGCGATTTGTAGGGCTATTGGTTACCCTGATCTTTTCATTACATTCATTTGCAATCCTGCATGGCCTGAGATTACGCGTTATTGCACACGTTGGGGCTTAAACCCATCTGATTGTCCAACAGTTCTATCAAGGGTATTTGAGATGAAATTAAATTCAATGATGCGGACATTGAATAAGAGTAAACTTTTTGGAACAGTTCGTGCAGGTAAGAAATCATTTACAATTGTTTATCTAATTTATCTAATGCTACATTTACGTCATCATGTCGTTTCAATAAACATTTGTCCCTTGCTTTGATAAATTCTATCTTCCTTCATTTTCTAACACAGATCTTTACACTATCGAGTTTCAAAAGAGGGGTCTCCCACATGCCCATATCCTGTTGTTCCTTGATCGTAAGGATAGTGTCAACGACCCTGATGCAATTGACAAAGTTATTTGTGCTGAAATTCCAGACCCATTCTTAGAGCCTCAACTACATGACATAGTGAAGAAGTTCATGATACATGGACCATGCGGCAACGCCAAGCCGAATGCAAGATGCATGAAGGATAGGAAGTGCACAAAATACTTTCCTAAGAAATTCAATGATAGAACCACAGTAGATGACAATGGGTTTCCAACTTATAGGCGTAGAGACAATGGTAGGACAGTTGAAGTTAATGGAGTACCTTTGGACAACCGCTACATTGTGCCATACAATAAGACGTTGATGCAGATGTACCAAGCACACATAAATTTAGAAAAGTGCAACCATTCGACTGCTATAAAGTACCTATTCAAGTATATAAGCAAAGGGTATGACAGAGTTGTTGTTGGTTTGTTTGATAAGAGCCAGCAATGTACCAGTGACAATGTTGCTGACGAGATCCTCTAATACTACAACTGCAGATATGTGTCTGCTTCTTGGCGTATCTTTGGATTTGACATGCACCACAGAAATCCTCCCGTTAAGAGACTAAGTTTCCACCTTCCAGATCTACAGTATGTTGTTTACTCAAGCACGATGGATTTGTCAAATCTTTTGCACAACCCATGTGTATGTGAGTCTCAATTCTTGTCTTGGATGATAACTAACAAGGAAAACATGCACGCAGCTAGCCTTACCTATGCAGAGTTCCCACATCACTACATTTTTGAGAAGGACACATGCATGTG
>JBAGKO010185848.1:0-15672 GCA_037177275.1 Acacia concinna
GCCGTATCTAACCTACGGCGTCCCCAAAAAGTTGGGGACGTCGTAGCAGTAGACTTACGGCGTCCCCACTCTCTTGGGGACACCGTATGTTGAACTTATAGCGTCCCCAAGTCTGGGAACGCCGTAAGTTTTTTTTTCGCGTCCCTACAACCAGGGATGCAGTTTTGTTTCTTTTTTGTGTCCCTTAGATATGCGTCCCCCCAAAAAGGGATGTTAAAAGGCTTGAAAAAGGGACATTAAAAGGGTATTTTTCTTCTAGTGTCGCCACCGTGCTTTATCCTCTTCTTTCTTCCATTTCCCAAATTGCAACCCCAAAAAGCAATCTCTCACATTCCTTGGTTCTACTCTATCCTAGAACCAACCCAATCTCTACCTCCATAGCCATCCTTCAAGGTCTCCATTTACTTCTTCTTTTTGAGGGATTGATTGGCAAAGGTTGTAACATAAAAATTTAGTCATCAAATATTTCTTGTAAATGGGACAAATGAAGTGGAATAAAATGGTGAGTTGTAGTGAAAGGTTTTGGAATGAGATTGGTGACAATTTTGTTGTGCATCACTTTTACCTAGGCTAATGATATCCAAAAATTGCGAAACTTTCCAGTCTAAAAGTAGACATGTCAAGCTTTAATTAGATATGTCATTTTTGTGATTTGGATGTATATGTTGGGAGGTCTATATTTTTGAAGTTTGACTGGAAAAAATTGGCAAATTTTGGGGCATAGTTCAATTGAGTGGGATACTGAATTGATATTCATCCAGAAATGTTATGGATATATTTTTTTTCCTGAAACTAGATTGGTTAAGGGTCACATAGCCTTTAGAATTATCTCAATTGGAAATCTGTAGCATTAGTTATGAATTTTCAAAGATTAACAGTAATTCTGCCATCAATTTATGCAAGAGAAGAAGAAAATTACGAGAAAATGGGATTTGGCGAAAATTGATCTTTGGAAGTGAGAAAATGAGTTTCATATTGGAAACAATTGAAACAAATGGTTACAAATGATTCCAATAATTATTTATGAGAAATACTGTGAAGTTGAGCCTAAAAAGGAATTATGGTAAAAAGAAACAACCGTAATTAAAGTGTAATGGCACAATTGTAAATTGTGGCTCATATAAGGATAAAAAGGGGAGACTAAATTTGATCTCAAGGGTAAGATGGAAACTAAATTGAAGGGCCAAGATTTAGTCTTGCTAATCAAAATATCAAGAAGAGAAAAGTAAATTATGTGGCCAAGGATTTTTCTTGATTAATTAATTAATTAGAGCACATGATTTTAACATGGGTTAAAGCCAATTGAAGAGGCAATTGGCTGCCCATTTTCAGCCAGCTCAATAAAGAAAGAGAGAGAGGGGTCTCAAGAGAAATAATTGAGAGAAAAGAAAGGAAAGGACAGAAGGAAGAGAAAGGTGAACTTTAAGTGATAATGAGATTGCTATATCACAGAATAGAGTGAGAGAGATTACAAATTGTGAGCGATGAGTGGGAAAATAGTTGGAAAACCGTTCGTCAAGTCAATGGGAAAGCAACCATCTGGGGTTGCTAAGAAGGTGGAACCGACACCAGAAGAAATAGCAAAGTTACTCAGAAGTAAAAAAAAAGGTTAGGATGGGTGAAGGTGTGGTAGTGGCGAGTCGTCAGAAAGTTCTGAGGATGGAGGACTGGATGGAGGAAATGGATAGTGAGGTTTCTTCCAAGAAGGATGATTGCGGAGCCACTGAGAAGGAGAAAATGTCCTACAAAAGTGCTTGTATGAATGGTGATTCAGATGGTGATGAAGAAGAGGATGATGATGGTTGATGGTTGAACAATGGTTGGAAGTCACAAATCCAAGTTGAACATACTCCAAAAGGCCCCAAATATTACCTTGCTACCTAAATACAAACAGACTATCACCAAGCGATGGAGGAATTTGCTTATCGTGCCGGTTCTGGGTCGTATGGTTAGGGAAGACTTGTTAACTTTTATGTTGGCTCAATTATGGGGAGAAGTGGATACGATTGATATTGGCTCCGGTTTCTTTATCGTTAACTGTATGAGAAAGGAGACTTATGAGCTAGCTCTGACTGGAGGACTGTGGTTAATCTTTTATCATTATATTAGTGTTCATCCATGGAGGCCTGATTTTGATCCAGAAACTTATAGAGTTTCCAGCATTATAGCATGGGTTCATGTAGCCAAACTTCCTTTAGATTATTATGAGAAAGGAACCTTATTTGTTATTGGAAATCAAATCGGCAAGGTGAGTAAAGTGGATGCGAATACTTTGAAGAGATCTAAAGGAAGGTTTGTGAGAATTTGTGTAGAACTAGATCTATGCAACCTCTTGTGCCTATGATTATGGTGGACATGATGTAAGAGTTTGGCTTAATCGATTAATTTCTTCCTTAGTCACCCTCACATCACATGCCGCAAAATGATCTAACTCTAATGGAGGATAACTAATCGAACTCATACATGCGAGGGTGACTAAGAAAGATTGTCCCCTACTCATTTCTAATGGCTCAATCCTTCTTGAAACATGTGTAGCAAGAGAAAAATCAAGAGAAAGATACTAGGAGGACATGATGTGGCATATTTATATATATCTCTGTTGCACTATATGGTGCATTGCATGTTTATATGTCACATTTTCTATAATTGACTACATGTTACTTCTAAGATTCATTGAATCTCACCATTTCCATCAAACGTAATTTACCCAACTAGAGGAAGCGGTTCCTATGGTAAAGATGTTGTGACCGAATTTTGAAGGTTTGTACCCAGTGCGCAAGGAAGACTTTTGTTTTAAACTCGGTTAGTTATATTTTATTTTTTGGACATGGTTTAAATTTATATATTATGATAATCTTATGGGAAACCATAAATTCACCCAAGTTTGTAATAAATATATCAGTATTGTTTTTCGCTATTTCTTCCTCATTATTGAATTGCTCACAATTATCTGATAAATGTTGGATTAGGAAGAGGGGTTTAACAAAGGTCACCTTCTATCTTTTTCGTTTGCTATGCCAAAGGATGGGTTACTAGTAGGGTCAGTAATATGGCCAGACCACCAGGTTCAAGTTAGCCCATCACACGTTGGGCCCATATGGGTTTGGATTTAAAAACTTGCATCCATATGGGTTGACATTTGGCCAACCCAACCCATAACTACTGGGTTGGCGGGTTGGGCAGGCCAGCCTGTTTTTTTTTTCTATTTTCAAACTTTCTTTTTTTAAAATAAAACCCATGTTAAATTTTTTTACAGAACCAAACCATAAAAAAAAGTCAAACAACTGATAATAACTAATAAGTAATATGTCCACTTCCTCGAAGTCTGGAATGAGCCGACTTCCACTTACAAGTTATAAGATACAAATTAAGTTTCAAAGTTCAAACTTTAAACCTACAAATGAACTTGAAGCATGCATAAAAGTTAGGATTTTTTACTTACTTTTGAGCTCTTGGATCTTGGCATTTTGTAGATATTTTAAAAATATATATATGGGCCAAACCGTGAACCCGTAGGGCCACCTGCCACGGGTTGGGCCCATATGGGTTTTGGCCTAAAAAACCTGTATTAAAACGGTCCCACTTTTTTTTAACTCAAATTGGCTCATTTGTCGGGTTCGGCCCACGATTAAAACCCGTATTACCGGCTCTAGTTACTAGCAACACTCTCTGCTTTGTGTAAGAAACTTAAATTTCTTTCTTCTCTTCTCTTCTCCCTCAAACCCTAATTCATTTTGTTTTTATGTTTTTGTGTAATATGATTTTCTCATTAATGATTACAAAACAAATTATATAAACTCATAAATATATATTTTATAAGTTTATAATTTTTTTTTAAAAAAAAGTATGTATGAAAATTCACATGTACCTAACACGTCGAATTCTATGTTTTTTTTTTTGGTTTTTGTTCGTAAAGAACAAGCGTAACGCTTGGAGATTATATCTTACTTGAAAACAAAAATTGCTATGGGCACAAAGAAACCCAATGTTAGCCTGAATCAACAAACATTAGGCTCGAACATGGTGCAGGAAGAAAGTCAATAATCGTAAGCTCCATGTTCGCTTCATGCACTGTATATGCCAAAAAGTCAACAACCTGTAAAACCTCCCTATGGACATGGATAATCTGAATGTCTTGGAATAAATTAAGGATTTGATCTCAGCTAACTCCTGCTACATAGGATGATAAGAACCTTCATCTGACATAAGAGAGTAGATGGCCACTGTAGAATCTGAATACAACTTTACCTTTCTGAAACCTATCCTCTTACAAACTGTAAGGCCGGCTTTGATCGCCAATAGTTCAGCTATGGAGGAAGGACAAGGTTGTAATTTTCGCTGGAATCCAACGACCCAATTTCAGTTATGGTCTCTAATTACTCCACCACATGCCGCTTGCCAATCATCTCCAATTCTATGTTTATTTTACATGCTCAGAATCACACAAATATCCTTTATAATATTTTTATAGCCTGATATTTTCATTTATAATAACAAGAGATACTTAGGCTATGTTTGGCTCAATGGAGGGGACGGGAGAGGAGGGATTTTTATAGAGGGGAGGGGAAGGGAGGGTTTGAGAGGGATTTCATTTTACTTTGTTTGGATTGATGAAAAGAGAAGGGGAGGGATTTTAGTTTTGTAATTATTAAAATTAAATAAATATAATTATTTTTTTCTTAATATATAAATATTATTATAATTATATACATACTATATTTGAAAACAGTATGGACATATTGGTCAATGTAGGGTAAAATATTAGCATTTCCCCCCAAATTCCTCCAATTTTGGAGGGGAGGGTTAGGAGGAGAAGGGAGGGAAAATTTTAAAAATTTTTGCTATCCAAACAAGGGGAGGGGAACAAAATCCCCCAATTCCCCTTCCCTCCCCTCATACCAAACAGACCGTTAAAGAACCTTGATGCACATCAAATAATGTTAATATGAGTAGCTCGCCATGCAACACATTGGGAGTAATGATATTCAATTGGTGGCACAAACACAAAATGGAATATTATGTATAAAGGAGTGGTGAATTTTTCATTTTCTAACGATGTTTTTGAGTTGTTGTATGCCACATTACATTATATATTATCAAAAGTCAGTAGCATTTATTATGCCAGCTAATGTGGCTTATATATGGAATAGTTAGTGAGGTCTTTACTTGTGCTTTTTTATTGCAGTTCCGTAGCTCTCACATTGACGTGTGTTGGGCTGGCTTGAATTAACATTTATGTCTTTATGGGCAAGCAGTAAAAATTTTTGTGTTAATCTATTTGCATCAGAGACTTTGAGTGAAAGTTCTTATATTTTATTTATGTTTATGAAATGTGTACATTTCATTTCTGAATTATGTCATTGCTATGAATATCTTTGTAGCTTTATCATTACTATAAAATTGTTTATATTTGATAGTTGTTTTTACCATATATTTTAATTTCATATATTTGAATTGTTTATGGTAGTTTCTAACCGCCATATATATATATTTCGTTAGATATGACGGTTTTCTAATGAGAAACGTCATGAATTGGTCACTTATAGATAAAAATGATGATTATCGATCTCGTAAAACATAAAATGATATATACTTGGCGGCTATTCAATAAAAACCGTCATATATACATATATATGGCAGTTTTTACTAAACAACCGTCAAGTATATCATTTTATATTTTACATGATCAATCATCATCATTTTATCTCATAGTCCATTTATGTTGAGTCCCTCGAAGAATCTTATGCTCTCTAGGGATCAATTTCCACCTATTTATGATTTTATTATATTAAACCATTTGAAATAGTATACATTGATCTAAAAAGGACAAAAGATTCATTCATGTAGCTCAATAAATAGACTGCAAAACAAAAGAAGATGAAGATGTGCGATCCCTGCAAAACAGAGAATAATAAACAAAAAAAAATTAGAGAACAAATTAATAATTAAAGTTCTCATTTTTAGTTTAGTGACTACACATACATACAAATGGAGAAAAAAACTAAGCAAGCATCATATATATATTGCATCCGACTTCAATCTATATATCTTTGACAAATGTATGTACATACGTTGTAGTAGTTTTTTTTATAATAACTACACTTAAGGAAAGAAAGTTTTCACTTTTATGCGATTCACTGCAAAACTTGCAAAATTCCAAAGACATAACATACTGTCATACAACAGAACAGACACAAAGTCTGCCATCTATATGTACAACTTAGATTTATCAATTAGTGCATTCGCAGTGAGGTAGACTGCATCACAATAGGCATACATCAAAAGGAAAGTGCGAACGACAGGGAAATCCAGGTGGATATGCTGAAAGTGGCTGATCCATGGGGTGTGTTGGAAAGAGCGTGCGTGATGAAATTTGCTGAGTCTCTGAAAGCATAGTGATGAAAATAGGGTTTGCGGGGTGGTTTTTAAAGGCCTATGACGGTTTTTCAAAACAACTGTCAAATACTATATGTATTGCAGTTTTTCAATGAAAAATTGCCATATATATTCCAATTATATATAGTGATTTTTAAAAAACCACCATATATAAATATAATTTATAGGGTGTTTCTTTATGCAACCATAATATATGTCACGGATGTATGCCGCTTCAAATTTTGCATATTTATATATGACAGTTTTTCAAAAACCATCATATATTTTTTCTTATTTAGGGTGTTCTTTTTAAAAACCATCATATAGAACTAGGTGGAGTGTCGATTTAAATCCTGCCTTTCTATATATGGCGGATGTTCCAATAACCGTGATATATACAACGTCATATATATACGATTATGTGGTAGTGTAGTTTATTAGTAAGCACTTAGAGTAATGATTTTTATATCATGTAGCGGTATGATTGCTTTTGTTTCCCTTTCTCTGGATGGATATTTTGTTGTGAAGATATCTTTTTTCTCCTTGAAGATTTGCTCCCCATGTAACACGGGGAGTTCATGCTAAAATATATCATTACATAACTCATTAAGATATAAAATATAATAACTTTAAAACTGTCACTATGGTTGCATGAAAAACAATTTTTTATTGATATTGCTAAGATAACTCATTAAAATATAAAATCTATAGTCGCATGAAAAACATTTTATTTAATTGATATTTCATTGCAAGTTTATCATGATATGGTTTAATATTTTACTAAATGAAGAAAAGTTTTCTTCAGAAATTTTTTTATTATGTAATAAATTGTTTCCTTATCACATTTCCCTTACATCACTCGGGGGGATTTGGATAAAAAGAAGAGGCATTTTGTTCATAAATATAGTAAGATGATATGTTGTTAGTTTATAATATTTGCATGACATCTTGCCATGTTTATTAACGTGTTAGTAGGTTAGTAGCAAATGGCTCTATGTACTACTCCTTCTCCTTCTATCACGTAGGGCCAATTTTTGTTTCCTTATGTTATTATAATTCGATGGAATTGGACTTTTTGTTCCCCTGAAATTTGCTCCACTCGCAATGCGTGGGGAGTTCATGCTAGTTGATACAAAATCTACCCATATTCTACTTAATTTTGCATGAGATATTATGTGATATAGGACATATTGCATTAAAGCTTTATTTTCCAAAAACCCTTTATTTTGTATTTTGTGAAACTAACTTGTAATTTAGTTGACATTCTTATGGGATGATAAAATTATAGAGACCTACTTTAAAATAAAGATAAAATTCTATATAGAGCTGCTTGAAATAAATAAAAAATTATAATTAAATCAGGTTGGTGAATTTAATAATTCTTTAATTAAGTTATCACCGAATTTAGAATTCTAAAATATTAATTAAATGAATTTTTTGCCAACTTCTAGTTTCCTCCCTCCTCTTAAAATGGGTGTTTTTTTTTTTGATAGAAAAATGGGTGTTTTTTGCCTGCACTCTTAAAAGGGTTTTTTTTTGCCTATACTTTTAAAAGAAGATTTTACTGGTTGTAACTTATTTTTCAATAAGTATATATACAACATCAATATATAATAAAATAACATATGATTGATTTAAATTAAAGAATTTTGTATTGTGGAAGGATCAAGAATGATTCAAGCAAAAAAGAAAAAGAAAAGCATAAACCCCAAAATTGAATGTTGAGAATAAAAATTTTATTTTTTGAGTATCACTATTTTTTTTTTTTCATTACATGAGTAGAACTTTCTTAATGAAAAGAAAAATAGACTATATTCATCCTATAAAAAACTAAATTCCATAGCAATTAATCTCTTTTAAAGAGGAGGGAAATTGGATAGACTAGGATAGTGCACTAAAGTCATTTGATATCCTAGATTGAGTCAATAACTTAATTAAGGATTTCTAGAGTTTAACAACATGATTTAAAATTTTACAATTTTAGACAACTTGATACGAGATTTCTACTAACAAATCAAATAAAAGACTAACAAATTTACTTTCCTAAAAATAACAGAGAGCCAAATATCCGGTATTTAATATTATTGCACTACTACAAAAATTAAATCATGTGGTACTTTTTTTTGGTAGAAATGTGGCGCTTTTCAGACATCACAAAAGCATACGCCACTAAATACTCATGTAGCTCTCTTAGGAGCGCCACAGGAGTGATGTGGGGCAGGGTGGCCTCCTATGGCACTCTTTAAGGAGAGCGCCACAGAAGGGTATGAGGGTCTCCCAAAAGAGCGCCACAGGTGGGGATATTTTTTTTTTTATTTTTTTAGCCTCTTGTGGCGCTCTCCCAAAAGTGTGCCACAGGAGGGGTATATTTTTTCTTTCACCCACCCCTTCCATTGTTTATTTTTTTTCTCTTCTGGTTGGCACCCGTGAATACATATATAATTTGAGAGGGCTACATTTTTTGCCTCTTCAAGTAGACAAGGAAATGAACAAGAAGAAACACTAAATACTAAATTTTTTATACGAAATAGGAAGACATTATTATACAAAAATGCAAACACAATATATAGCGATACAAACATTTAATAAAATATAACTCAAATACAACTTGGATGCAAACCAGGAAATAATAATTAATAATGTACAAAAGAACTACATATTGTTACAAAAACTGTGAATAGGGAAAGATCACCACCTAAGTTATTTGTGTTATTAAATATTGACACCATTCCTCAGCAATTTGATTGACATGATTTTCCGTCAAACTATCCGCTCGTTCACCTTTAAAATACTACATTCACAAAGTTATTAACAAAATAAATTAAAATTAGATCATAAAAAATTTACATCTAGTTATCAGTTAAATTTAAAACACAATGTTAATTGAAACTAAAATCACTTACTTGTTGAGGAACAAAAGTTTTGTTGTTGGTGATTGTGTGTGTGTGTAAAAAGCCTTATAGTCTCCTATTGTTGCTGTTAAAGTTATCAATTAAGACACACAGTAGTTTGGGACTTAATGGTTGCTTTATATAATAATATTTGTTTTCGTTAGTCTTGCCTGAAGGTATCCTATATGAAGGAAACTTAAATGGTCAAAACAGGTTTTATGACAACCTTATTACTGTGCATTTAAAGTTATCTTTTTCAAAACCCATTTTCCCTATTACATACACACGTGTTTCCCTAGACAAAACCCATTTAATTCTGATTCTTCCTAACCTGGTCTTGATATAATATTTCACCCTTAATACGGTAATAGGACCAATTATAGCTAAATTGCATGCTTACTGACATTGACATTAAATATTCAATAACACTATGAATGATGGAGCTGGAAAACATGCCGCCATTTGTTCTAGGGTATGTTTAGTTCAATAGAAGGGAGGGGAAGAGAGGCATTTTAATAAAGGGGATGGGAAGGGGGTGTTTGAGAAGAATTTTGTTTTATCTTATTTGGATGGATAAAAAGAGAAAGGAGGAGAGGGATTTTAATAATGTAAAAAAGAAATATAATTAGCAACGTAAGAATATAATCAATAGAAAATAAAATAGACACCAGTCAATATAAAAGTTTTTGAAGTGTAGCATATAAAAGAGAATTAATATTTGTCATGTAATAAAAAATTTTTTACCTATAACTTTTAAAATATGTGTATTAATTTGTTTTTTTAATTAAAAATATGTATAGAGCGGTAAAAAATATAAAACAGTATGACACTAATAATGTATAACACAAATCTAACAGGGAGACAACATAGACATATTAAAAAATAGTAAAGATCATGTACATATTAATTAATAGAAGCTAAAATATAACATTTACCCTCCAAATTCTTCTAATTTTTGAGGGGAGGGGTAAGAGGGGGAGGGAAAGAAAATCTTAGAAATTTTTCCCTCCCCTTCTAAATTTTTTTTTTATCCAAATAAAGGGAGGGGAGTAAAATCCCACAATTTCTTTCCTCTCCCCTCATATCAAAGAGACCCTAAAAGGCAATTTATGAAAAAAAATCAACTAATGTTAAATCACGACAACTCCATAAAATAATATTAAATAAACTATTTTGTAAAAAAATCAATAATTAAATAAACTATATTAGTTTGTGCTAATATGTGGGGTACTTTATAATTTTTGTGGTGAAAGAAAATATGTTTCACTTGCATAATTTTATATAAGCTTTGTTGTTTGCTGCTGAAAGCAAATATTGTAAAATATTTGTGTCGCATGAAAATTTAATTATGTATCTAGTGTAAAGATACATGCGTTTAGATTTCATGATTTATGGGTATATGATTATAGTCGCATATATATGCATGGCTATTATGAAAATTGAATTTTTCTAATGCAAATAGTATGTTTTATAGTATGGCTTCAAAATTTAATATGAAAGCATGAATGAAGCAAATGTGATTTTGAGTGTTGAAATCATAAAGGAATAGTTATTATTATGTAATATGCAGAAAAGTTTATAGAGTTTGGTCTTTTGAGAACCATTGTGAATGAATATTCTGTATGATTCTAACACAATTTTTGAAGCCAATTGTAGCTCAATTTAAGTATACACAAATTGTTGAGAATTTGTTGTATTGAAATGTGTAAATCCTAGATATAACTTGTATATGCTATATGGAAATTGAACATACATTAACTCTTATGTTAGTATTATTTAAAGTGGATTCCAGTTGTATTACAATACACGGATGTCTAAATTTCAATTTTATATGAGAAAATCCACTGATAATCAAAATTAAAATATTGTGTGAGCTAGAGTTTATTACTCTGAAGATAGCTATAATTGAAGACTAAGTAATTAAAAACTTAGCAAAAATATTTGGCTTGAAATCGGCACTTGGTGTCAATGATATGTAATTGTCAAATGGTAATGACTATTGTAAAAGGGGGGAATAGGACTAAAGCCAATGTAAAATTAACAGCGATGACAATCCAATCTCTGTGATTGGTGATTCCATAAGGATGTTTATTGGGTAAGAACAAATCGTTTGTTAGTTCTGCTAGCACTAAAATAAATTACCGGTCCCTTCCTACGGCATAAGAAAGTATTATAATGCATTTTGATGAGGCTGAGCAAAAGCTCTTAATGATTTTATAATCCTACGGGATGGTGTACTCATTGTAGGTACATTTTATGAAACCATCAATACGAATGAGAAGTGGGGCGTCTCTTATAAGATCATGGTGAAATCTCTAGAACAATTGTTAAATACTAGGACACGTGCATGGCCGTTTTAACGTACAAAAACACATTAATAGCGAGAAATGTGGGGGTATAATATGACTCTATTAGCCTCTAGTATACAACCAAGAGTTGTTGGTTCATAGTCCACAAAACCACTGACATCTCTATGTACTAAGTATTATTAGTCTAGATTTGGTTCATAGTCCAAAAGGCTACCAGATATAATGGTTATGCCCATGTATGTAACTCAGCCAATAAGGTTAGGAGCTTCCGTTACCACGTGGGGGATTGATGGAAATATTGTGAGCAGGTGTGTCAAAAGAAGAAGTCTCATATAACTCAAGATAAAGAAAACCTAGTATATAATTAAATATAAGATTGAGTTAATAAAAATGCTGATAAGATGAGTCTTCAAACTAACCGCTAGAATTTTAATTAACAGTTTTAATGACATTTAAAATATTTTATTACATTTAATTACAATTAATTATTATTTTATAACTGTCATTTTAATTGATATTATATTATCTTTAATAGTCATTATTGCTGCTCAACGGTCATATGAATTTCTGCCTATAAAATGCAATATACGGATTGAGGTCAGAAGGCTCTAAGGTCATAAGACATCGAGCTCCTCTCCTCTTTTTTCTTCTAAATTACACTATTATCTTCTTGCTATTCTGTCACCTTACTTTATATAAGAAGAGTTCATTTTATCTTGGGGAGTGTTGTTTCCTAATTTACTAGGGGGTTGCGGAATATCTCATAATAATAGTGCCTTTGGGCGTGACTTAAACTATTTATTTGTTGTATTTATATAGTTGTTGCTGCCAACAATCGAACAAGATTCCTTATCATAGCTCCAAGCTTGTTAAGTTCTTTGCAATTTCAAGTTGGTGAGGTGACAAGTTTTTCGGGGTGGGGGTGGGGGTGGGGGCTGGGGAGTCTCGCTTCAATGAAAGTTCTCTGAAGCAAAACTCAAGGCATCTACAGAATAACTTTCTGAAAACAAGCAAATATTTAATTCTCTAGACCAAAACAAAATGTTAACTTAATGTGTATATATTTATAAATGGCTAAAAGCCCACTATAACCCCAACATATTAAAATTTAAATTTAACCTCTTTAATATTTTAATTTTTTTCTGTTCATTTTGCTTTTAAATTACTACCAGAAATTGTCATGTCAAATGATCATGAGTGTAAGTCCGAAAAAAGTACATGAAGTGTGTGGTCTACATATACTCCCTCTGGTCATAATTATAAGTCCCGTTGATTTTTTTAGAGAATCTTAAGAAAATATTTAAAAAGCTAATTACATTATTTTGAGATATTAAAATTTATCGTTTTTCTTCAAATTATGTTGTTTGACGTATGAACTAATATATAATGTAATTAAATATAATATATGATATGATTAAGTCATGTAATTAGCTTTCTTAGGATTTTTCTAAGATTTTTTAAAAAAGTCAACGGGCTCTTATAATTAAAACAAGATAGAGTATAATGTATTTTTTATTTCATTTGTTTGAATTTGTATCAATATTTAATTATTTATTGATTTTATGTAATCCTTTTCTCATATGGGAAATGAGTTCTGTAGTTATTAGGAAGGATTTTTTCTTAAGATCCAATTATTTAATTTCATTTCAAAATTAAAATTAATTTTTTAATTTAATGTTCATAAAAATATATATAATGAACGGTTGTAATTATATTTGTCTATAGTTTTGCAGGATCTTCTTTGGTAATTCTAATTACCATTCTAGGCTAGAATGTTATCCTTGTACTTATGCTGTATTGTAGACTAATCTTTTCACTTTAATAGTATTATTTGAATTTTTTTATCAGAAACAAAGTTATATTTGTTTATAGTAAATGAGATAATTCTTAAGTTATTATGATGCTTTATAATTATAATCTATTTTGTGGAGCAAGTACTCACACTGCAAGTGGAATATCAACACTAAAATGGCCTTCAATACAAACAATCTGTGACTCAAAAATGCATTTTGAAGTATTGATTTATTTCAGTTGGGAAAAATGTGTATTAACTGATATTAATATCTCAAGTATATTTTTATCCAAAATGCAATTGACAAAATATTGATTTTCACAAATATAACTTGTTCGTTTGAGTTAAAATTCTATATAGGCTTAATTCTACTTGTAATGAATTGCAGAACCAGCTACGTAGGCAATGAACTATATAAAATTCATCCATATTCATACCACTCACATTTCTCATATGGATAAGAGGCAATTTAACTCCAAAAGTTTTCATATCAATAAAAAATAATTGGGATAACACATGCACTGTCAAATCAATATATTTTGTCAACTAACCATTAAAGTTAACTGAGATAACGGTAAGGGCAAAAGTGCCCTTAGGAAAAACCTTTAAGATTGCCTTGGGTGAAAACTTCCTGAACAAAATTGACCTTCAACCGTTTCTCAAATCATATAAATGAATTTAAATATTTTGATCGTCCATGATATCTAATCAATTTTCAATTGTCAATTAAAATGATATTACCTCGTTCATAGTCAAATTTGTGCTTTGAACGAAATCTAAAGAGGTAGTGATATATTAACGTACATATTGCCAACAAAGCATTCATAGCTCTGTGAAATAGAACTCCTGCATGCTCAACTAAAATGATACGAGCGTAACTACTTGTATCTCATTGTTTTTCTATTTTCCGTTAAGCTACTAACAATAACAAATCGGAAGAAATAAAACTAAACACAAATTCAGGGTCGAACAGGAAGCTCCACCAGGTAAAACGAAAAGAAAGTGACCCGTCCATCGTCAACCACAGAAATCTTTAGAGGAATCTCTCCGCATTGTTTCTCAAGGACTTCAATTTCTGCTCTTGATGGTGGATGTCCCCTTACAAATGAAGAGAAATTTCAAAATTCAGATTTATTTATGTGTGCATGAGATAAAGAGAGGAACAGTAAGTTGAAGTAATCCCCAGCTTGTCGATAAAAATTCTCACGGAGATTCATCACTTCCTAGTGTATTAAGATTCAGGTTTCACAAAATTTCAAGGCATGATCTAACCACTAAACCCTCCAAGGATATAGAATGACACAATCTTTTACAAAATGTCCTATAAGGAACAGGGGAACAAACAAGTAATAAAAACAAAGGTAAGAATGCCAATCATACAATTCAATGGAAATTCACCTTTGACATGCTTATGGATATCTTTGTAATTGGCTTAGTCTGCCAAATTTTGTAGGCCAAGTCGATCTCTAAATTCTAAAGCCTTTACCACTTACTGTTAGTGATGTTTAACCACGTTAGTTCACATTACAGCTAACATAATTTATAGCACCACCTAAGGATTCACCTGATTTAACAGTTAATTCAAAGAATTCAGAATGTATTAAGGCCTTTTGGTTTTCAGTGTGATCTGACAACATCAAACGCCTGAGTTGATGATGGAAAAGATTCGAGAATACTAAATCCACCTGATTTCTTCATTCAAATATGTGAAGCTTAGAAGAAATATTTCATTTTCAGAATTCCTTAAGTGCACAAGTGCACAACAAACCAAAGAAACAGAACCCAGGCTATTGGATCAATAACTAATGAAATTTCTTTTAGCATATTAATAAAATTGATACAATGAAGAAATATGCATTACCTGGACAAGTGGAGCAGAAAACTCGGATCCCCAGGAGAAGTCTTTCGAAACTTGTTATTTGGTAGAAAAGCATCAAAATCTGACCTCAGTTCTTTAATATGCATCTCACTGAACAACTCATTCAAGGATTTCTCACCACTGGAACCTATGTCTTCTGATTGATTGTTCTCTTCATTGACTTCACGAGCAACAGGTTTATGGGCAGCTTTTGAAGTATCCTTCATACTCCAAGGAAAACCATACCGTCCAACTATGTAACCAAATATCTAAGGCGCTTGTAAACCTCAAACAGCTCCAAACAGCATCCGTCCTCCCTGCCTGAGGCCTTCCTGTATATGTCTCTTAGAGGTATGCATATATCACAATAATCCAAGAGATGTAACGCTCCTAATTCCATCAAATACCTGCCAAATCAGACTTAATATAACCAAGAAAGATTTTGAA
>JBAGKO010185859.1:0-15672 GCA_037177275.1 Acacia concinna
AAGGACGTCCAAGGGTAAAGACCACGCGAGGATATTTATTGATTAAGTTGTATTGTAATAATACAAATTTGAAGTATTTGTATAAATATGAAGTATGATTTGGGAATTTGTGTAATGTGAAGTATGTTTTGATGAGGTAAATTATGTTATGTCTATGGCATGTTTTTAGTTGTGTGTTAAGTTATGATTTATCCTGATATAGATTTTGTATGAAATTTGGGATTTCGTAGTATGTTAGAGAAGTTAAGAAATAAAACAGAAAGAGACTGTTTTATTGAAAGTGAAAGAATTATGAAATATTTTTCCCAAAAATCCCTAAAAGGACTTGCTAGAAGGATTTAGGAAAACGAGTACCAATATTTTTAAGTTAGGTTACAAATAACCTACAATGACCATAATTATTATTTGGAAAACAGTGGTACCTTCAGAAACAAAAAGGAAAACAAAAGTTTTAATTTTTACGTATTTCCACATGTAGCAATACTCTAAGGATGTTAAATAACCTAGAAATGGTCTATAGTTAAGGTGTTACATTGTCAGTGAGGGCAAAAGTCCTTATCAATTCCCATGCAGCTTATGGTTCCATATTTTCTACCGAGCTATTTGCAACAGTAACCAAAACTTGTTCATCATATGTCAACAAACCATTGTAAAAATACTGTACCAAGTGTTCCTCTAGAATTTGATGATTGGGGCACTGGGTAAGTATTTCTTGAAATCAGCTCTAGAACTCAAAGAAGGACTCAAATGGCTCTTGCTTGGCAGTAGAAATTTCTTTGCGGGCAGCTGAGATATTGGTGGATGCGAAATATTTGTCTAGAAATGCATTTTCAAAGTAGTTCGAACTCATACACATTGTCCACATAGAGAAGCAGGTTCATGTACCATTCTTTAGCCTTTCCCTCCAAGGACAGGTGAAAAACCTCCACATAATAGCATCAATTTCTATTCTTACCGGCTTAATGGAAAAACTCTGCATATAAAGAGTCTAGAGGTGAAGGTATGGATTTTCCCCTATAAGACCATGGAATTTAGGAATTAAGTGTATTAATTGACCTTTAATTTCAAAATTTGCATTAAAAGTAGGAAAAACACCAAGCATAGGATCAAAATTCCCATAAGATTGAGTTAATTACTTAATAGTTCTACCCCTAGGTTGCTCATTATTCCTATTCTGGCCATTATTCTCTCCTTGTTCCTCAGGAACAATATTTTGAGCTCTACCATGGTTACCATGCACATTCTCACTAGGAAGAGGAGGTAAATCAGCCATGATATCCTCTTCTATCTCCTCACACTCACTAGATGAAAGGGATTGATCACGTAAAGGTGGGTTATGTGCTCCTCTTCTACCTCAACTTGCTTTAGACATTTACTATAACTTAGAATTTAAGCACAGACAGAGTAGAAGGAAAAAGTAGTATCAAAACTGTAGTATGTACTAAGTGTAGTTCAAAATTGAACCAAACTCAATAATTTGAAATAAGGCTCAGTGATTTCAAAGAATAAGTTTGAGTACCCAGAAAAACCTGCTTAGGTTGTGACTTCAGGAATTTCAAGTCACTACTAGAGTACACAGAAAGTAACCAAAAAAGAAAAGATGATGAGGTCGCGACAAGAGGAAAGTCAAGTCGTGACTTCACTAACCTGAGAGAAACCCTCGATAATAGAAGGGACAGGCCACAACAAGAGGAAATTCTGGTCACGATTTTAGTGGACAGAGAGTCACCTTTGTAAAATGTTTGCAAAATTCACTAAGTAATTTAATCAAATGCTCAATTAATATGCACAAAGTTCAAAATTTCAAGCAATTGGCCAAAACACTCAAGATCAAGTGAGAATAAAAATACAAAATGCTGTGTAAGAGTGTAAATGAAAAAGTATGGAAAATAAGATATTTGTTTGTATTTTTCAAAAAAATTTATGCTATGAAATGCAAAATTGATGCCCAAAAACTAAAACTCAATGAGAATTGATGCAAATCACAATGGTATAGAAAATCAATTACTAAGGAACCAATTTCTTGGCTCCCCAGCAACGACACCATTGATCAGACCAGAAGGTCGCCTTCCGGGCTATCTAGATTTGATTGCACCAAAAATGTAGTATAAGGTACAACCAATCGTTCTTCTCGAGGAGCACTTTATTAATAAAATCCTAGAATCTAATTTTCAATAAAAACATGATGAATTGGGTAAGAAAAAGTGGGTGGTTTCAAATGATTTAAAGGTGCAATAGTAAATGTAAAAGTGCAAGTAAAATAAATGTTTTTGGTACTTTTAAGATATAAAAGAATGTTTTGGATAAAATGGAGTTATAATGAAATATCTCTTGAAGATGAAGATGCAACTATCCTTGCTCTTAAAAGATATTTGGGAATTTCAAAATCTCAAAGTTCAAAGAAAAACACCAAGCAATCACTTGGGTCCAAAGTCTTAATTAATGGAAAATGTCACTTTAATTAAGGTTAATTTAACATCTCTTAAAAACATTGTTGAAAACCACTTAGAGTGCAAATGAATGGATGATTCAATATCCTCAAATTGTTAATCAACAATCTAAGGATGCCAAGCATAAAGACAAATTATCAATAATCAGTGACAAATTAACCTAACACAAGGTTTCAAGATATATATATATATATATATGCAAATCATCTAATGTTAACAGCATCCAATCCAAATGCATTCAAGAATCTAAACTTAGAATTTACAATCATAAATCAAATCTCACAAATATGCAGAAATCTCTAAATCTAGGTAACTCTAACATAAAATGAAATATAAGTTTAGACGGGAAAACTACTCCCCTATGAAATCCTTTGAGCTTAAACCTTATCTTCCATCACCAAGAGGCTAAGAGAATTAGCCTCTCATGTATTCAAATCGCACTCAATCACTTCAGCTGTTAGAATCCATGAGTGATGCTAAAACTGGGTTGAAATGATGTAGAAGAAGGTGGTGGGAAAGATTTAGATGGTTTGGAATGGTGCAGAATGATGGAGGAATGGTGCAGAATGATGGTTCGGGTATGGAGGCAAGGAAGAGTTCAGAGAGAGTGATGGTAGCTAATGTACTGCAAATTTTGCCGAATCCGGACGACTTATTCGTGGTGGTTGGTTCCCCTTAAATATAGGATATAAAAACCCTATTTCAAAATGCGCAGCTTAACTTTGGGGGCTTAGGTCGCAACCTCAGATGTGTCATGTCACGACCTAGGGGGACAGAGAACACGTCAGTCTCGACTTAGCTTTCAAAACACATAGATTCACTTAAGGGTATCCAGGTCGCGACCTCAATGATCAAGTCGTGACTTGGGGAGTCAGAACACTCTAATTTGTGCTTTGGTCTTCAAACTTTGGTGGCTCCATCAATGCTCCATCTTGAGTCCTAAATTCCTCTACAATTGCCTGAAAATCACAACAAAGAGCTGTGTAAAGACAGACTAAGCGATTTTAAGTAAGAAGAGAAAATTGACTCTTTTTACCCTTAAAACAGCATAATGCAATGCGTGAATTCATGTAATCCAAAAGCTTTAAGTGCAATGCATAATGAGGGTAAAAGTGTTGCAATTCATTAGAAAACACTTAAGAAAACCATATAAAGATAAGGTTCTATCAGCAAGCAATGGCACAAGATGACACAAGATGAGTGGCTTTGGGAGTTGATCTACAGCAAAGTAAGCTAACATTGACTGTGGTGAGAAGGAGCTGCGACCCATGGTACTTACCTTCGGCGGCTTTCGCCTTCTCCCCAAGCTCTACCTCTAGCCTCTCTTTAAGGCCCAATCCTCTTCTGCATCTACGTCGACCTCCTTCTCCTCCTCATTCCAACCAATGATTCGCTCTAAATCATCACTTCAATTAGGGAAAGACGAGGTTCATCTCTCCCTGCCACTTCTCTCTATACACTATTATGAGAAAATGAATTTCAATAGCAGAAGTATATGAATTTTCCACATATAATTCCTCCTATTGTTATCATCTTCTTCCTATGAGATTTCGGCTCTGGAGTTATTATTGTGTAGATTTTGAATTTGGATTTTAGATACTAGATTTATAATTTTATTGATTATGATTGTGGGTGAATTCAAAAGGAATTGTTGAATGAGATGTGTTATAATATTGATAAACCGAAAGATTGAATTATGATTTCTTTGGATTTAATCTCTCGATTTATGTTTTTCCAAAACAAAATTACCAAGAATTGGGTTTTGTATTCCTCATTTGATACGCTAAAACACTTTGGTGGAATAAGGTGAGAAGGATGGTGGAATGACTCTGTTCCAAATTGTCAATATGGTAGTAGTATGGTGATGGGTGATGCTGGCCAATGAGGAAAAAGAAGGGAAAATCATATTTAAATCCATTTGAAATACCTAAATTCTAAATCAGGCATACACTTTGAACAAATCCCTAATAAAGCCTATAGGCCTAAATAGGGATTTTCTAAATGTGGTAATTTAACTAACATGTCCTCAAACTCTCCTCTCCCCATTTGTTTTGTTCTATTTTTTTTCCTAGTTTGGACCTAGTCTCATCCATTATTTGGTAAGTTCTAACCATTTCTTTCAAAGCTTGAGTGAAGGGTTCAAACAGTTGTTTATAATAATTTCACAAATATCATAGATACATGGTACCCTATTAGGGTTAAAGATAATTCATTATAAAAAGAAGCGTATATTCGTTAGTGGAAAAAAAGTGTAGATTATGGTATTAGGGTTAAAAGTATATGAGAATTTATAGATTAAAAAATCTTAAGGTTAAAAGCATATGAGAATTTATAGATTAAAAATATTGATTTTTGTAACTAAATAAGGGCATTATGGTCTTTGAACAATATTCTAAAATTCCTAATTAGGCCTCATGGCCCGATTAAGAATTTATTAAAAGTGTAAGCCTAAATTTAGATTTTTCTATTTTGAAAGGATTTAATTAGGATTATCCTGAAGAAGAACTTTAGATTTGTGAAAATTCCCCCATAAGTATTATATTACTAATTACAATTTAAAATATTACCTAGTCAGCATGTTTTTTACATGTTGTTTCCGCATCATCGTCCAATCAGTAAGAAAAAGTCAAACTAGTGGTCAAACGGTATTTTTGCACCTAATTTCAAACCACATAGTTACTTTTGCCCCTAAAAAAAGCATTTGATGTTGTGCTCACCTCAAAGAAAATATTGTGTATTTTTGCACCTTAAACCTATTTAAATTATTAAATTAAAATAGACTGACAAATTGCCAGGAATGAAATCGATGTTTTGGTATTTAGAGTATTAAACTAATGTATTTAGATTATTAAACTAAAATTTTTCTTAATATAATCCATGTTTTCATATTGATTGTTACGTTAGGTTTTTATATATTTTTCAATTTACACATATTTTAAATTTAAGATTAATAGATTTCATCAAAAAAAATTAAAATTAATGGCATTTAATTACACTCACGTCACTTCAATTAATTTACACTATCATCACTTGAGTTTGTTGTGTCAACTTTGTATGTTAATAATATTAACGACGTTTGAATTAAAGAACCAAAAATATAATTTATAAAGTTAAAGAACTAAAACTCTAAAAGTATACCATATGTAAGCTTGAAGACGAAAAGAATACTTTAATCATATTTTATTTGAAAGATTATAACCATATGTTCACCCTCACACACCATACATATATAGTAATCATTTTATCATTCATCCAATATTCATTTTATCATCCATCCAATATATATTCATTAATACTAAGTTACATATTCGCTAGTGGAATGAGTTTTGGATTATTAAACACATTCTTGAGTTTAAACTTATGTGTTATTCTCATAAGAAATACCTTAATATGTATACAATTCAAAATTAAAATAATATTTTAACTTTCATCTTTTAGAAAAAAAAAAAGAATTAATGGGCAATTTTTCCCTAGACAATTTTACTGAGGTGATTTTGCCCTATAAGTTTTCTGAGGGCAACTTTGTCTTGACTATTATCTTCATTAATCTTAACAATTAATTGACTAAATTTCATTATAACGATGAACACTATATTAGATATATGACTAGTTTTGATAATATCAAGTATAAATGCCAAATATTAAGAGCAAAAGTTCGCATCATGCATTATCTCTTACTTTGACTAACTACTATGTTTAATGTGAAACATTTTGTAGATTAGTTAAGTAATGAAAGAAGACATCCAATAGGATTATGGAGGATGCTTTAAAGAAACAAATGAGATTAAAGAAAAAAGGAATTATTCAAGAAGAGGAAGAAGATTTCAAGTTAGAGTGTAGTGAATGATCAAGATGAAAAATAAGAATGTGTTTAAAAATGAAGATATCAAATATGAGGAGAAAAAGTCAAAAAAAGAATTGGAGTTATTGAGTTGACTTGTAGAGAATAATCATAAAGAATAAGAGAAGAGATTGAAGAATGAAGAACTTGCTAGATCTAATGAGAATATCAAGATTCAAGTTCTTTGATGTGATATTGAAAGTTTCTATGATCAAATGGTGGTTGGAATGACTTAAATTGAAGCTAAAAGGGGTGCAACCTTGAGTGAAGGGCATCCAACACACTCTGTTTTCGGGCAGCAGAATAGAAGTTTAGTCTTTTGGTCATATCTTTCCAACCACAAATTTGATTTAGCTTAAACTTGTTTCATATGGAACTAGACTTAAATTGCGACACATGGACATCAAGAGCAAGATCAAAGCAGTTCATGTGAAATACATATGCAACTCCAAAGATGGCGCTTGATTTGCTTATAATGATCCAGACAAGGTTCAATGTTTCTGATATCTCTCTCAAACCGCAACTCCAATTGAGATGCTTCTTCTTGGATATGAAACTAGACTCATAAAGATTTCTAACGAAGCCAAAATCAATCTAAACAAAGATCATATAAGAGAATGATGAATTTCCAAAACTGACATTAGGGTGTCATGGTTGTTGCATAACAATAGATATTATTTGGTTCATAACTCTGGGAATACAATGAATTTGGAGCTAATTATTTCTGCATTGGAAAGAGGACTCAAATATATTTTTGGGGATATGTCATTTTATGAATTTGGAGCTAAAATGACAAGTTAACTTGAGATATAAAAAGTCACCTAAAGGTTAGAGGAACCTAACAGTGTGGCAGCCACTCAAGTATGGCCACATACTTGCTGTACCAGCCAGTATGATTGTCCCACTTACAAGTGTAGCCTCATACTCACTGGCAGTAGCAAGTATGGCCTTCACACTCAAGTGTGACCACTACATTTGCAAGTGTAAGTCAATATTCTTTGTTGGCCTTGCACACTCACTGGTGACTTAGGTCACACTGTACTTGAGTGTGGCCAACCTCAAGTAAAGTTAGGCCTTGATTACACTCGAGAGTGTACTTGCAACACTCACTGTGTAATAGGCACACTTGCTAGAGAACCAAACCCTAAATGAACATAAGTAACCTCGAGTGAACAGTTATTCAAATACTCTTTCAAAAGCTCAAGTTGTTTTGAAAAATCTTAATCCCAATACCTCAAATGTGAGTCCACGACCTCAAGTGAACTTTACAATTTTCCTAAAGTCTTCAACTACTTAACCTTGAGAGGTAGGGATACTTTACTAGAGTGAATTGTTCCTTAAACTTTATTTATTAACTTCAAGTGATGATTTCTCTAAAATTCTTCAAAGACTTATCTTTTATTAGAAAACCTCAAGCAAACAATGGAGCAACTCTTTTAAAAAAAAATATGCAAGAAACCTCAAGTGAAACATGAACAATTTGAAAAATAAGAAAATAGAGCATCATAGCATAATCTTTAAATCAATTTTATACTTATGTTTATTGATACACATTCGCTACTAATACTTCTACAAGTTTTCACATGTGTTTAAGAACATATTAGAAGTTTCAAAGATGGGACTAACACACAAGATGACAAAAACAAAAAATTGTGTCAGAACTCCAACGGCTATATTTCAACGGGAAGAGAAATGTCTCAAGATCCTAACAGATACTTCATCAACTCCAACGATCATCAAATCTATACAACTATAAAAGGAGAAGCATTCAAAATGAGAGAATAGGAGACAAAGCGCATACAATGCCAAAATGCATAATCTCTAACTTCTACACTCTAGCTTATACACTCTCTATCTTTCATTGAAATATCATTTACTTTTAAGAGAGTATGATTATATTGCACTTAAGTGATTATCTATCTATTATTGTGAGTGAATATTGATTGAAATTCTTTATCATCAATGACGTATCCTTACGGGGTGTAAAAGGAAGTAACTTTGAGAGAGTTGTAAAGGCTTCACAAGTGCTCGGCCAAGAATAAAAAGTTGCAATCAAAACAAAGCTTTATTGAACAAAAAAGGAGAATTTGATAGCAAATGCTACGAACCTATAAGAAAAAACAAGCACAAAATGCATAAAAAATAAACACAAACAAAACAACGGCCTAGAAGCCAAGATAAGAACCATGGCACTGCCCTATTCTATGTGGTTAAAAGGAAAAAAGGGAAAAAATGATTGAATAAAAGTAATAAGGGATTAAGAAAAGCTAGAAAACCCAACTTTGGATACTTGTTCTGAACTCAATAGATCAGCTCAAAAATCCCCTGATTAGAAGAGGAATAAAGAGACATGAAACCCAATGAAAATGGGAGAAAGGAACCTATAAGAGGAAATCTACGAAGAGAAGACAATGAAGAAGGAAAGACAGTAAGGAGGGGAGAAGGCAACGAAGATAAGGTGGTGAAGACGAAAAGGTTGGTAGGAGGGGAGAAGAGGAAAGAGAGATGAGGCGGAGGGGACAAAGAAAGTGAAGTAAGGTGGTGGATGGGAAAAACAAAAACAAGGTTGAAGAAATGGGAAAGGTGATGAAGAGAAAGGAGCAAGGCTGTGGAACATAAACTAGAAAAGCAACCTAAGGCGGTGGGAAGAAAAACATAAATAAGAGACCAAATAGAGTAAGGGAGGGATGAAGGAAGGAGAAAGAAAAGGTGAAAAAACCACTCAGAGAGCACCAGAAAGGAACAAGAACAACGCCAAATAAAATCACCTCCTAGAAAGAGAAAGGAACCCTCTCAGTACTAAAGGAAGTGTGTGTTAGAACCAGCTATCACAAAAGAGGGGTGAATTGGATGTTTAATAAAAATTTTAATAACTTTTGAAATCTTTTCGCATATTAATCAAATTGTTAAGTATGAAAATAATGATCCATAAATTCAAAGACAATCAATCAAGTTAGACATGCTAGAAATATAAGAGATAAGAGAAGAAAATATGCAAACTATGTTTTGTCCTAGTTCGATCCAATCCACGATGACCTACGTCCAATCCTTAAACTCTATTTGAACTTTTCAATCCACTATCTTCTTGTTTAATCTAGCCACAAGAGAAACTGCTACAATCCCTCAAGATTCACGGGTACTTGAAAACCTTTACAAACATACAAGCTAACTTCGAGCACTTGTGAAGCATTTCTAACTCTCTCAAAGTTACTCCCCCTTACACTCTGTAAGGATTCTACTTTAATTATAAGGATTTACAATCAATATTCTCTCACAATAATATATAGATAATCAGTGAGGCTCAAATGTAAACTTTCTCAATGGTATATTATAATATAATCACCGAAAAACAGAGAGTATATGATATGGAGATGTTGAAGTCAAATTGTTGTCATTTTGATACTATGTTTGTACAAGCTTTTATATCTTTTGTTCATCTTGAATGTTTCTCCTTTTATAGTTAGTGTTGATTTGATGACCGTTAGAGATAACAAAGTATCCATGGGCTTTTGAAGCATTTTTCTTCTCGTTAAAATATAGCCATTGGAGTTCTGACACAAAAGTGTGTTTTGTCATCTTGAGAGTTAACCCTATCTTTGATGTTTTTAATCTATTCTTAAACACATATAACAACTTGTAGAATCATTAGTAACAAATAGGCATCAATAATTATAAGCATAAAAATGATTCTAAGATTATGCTTTGATGCTTTGTTTTTGGATTTATGATTTCATAGAAGAGAGCTTGAGTTCATATGAGAATGGAGCTCGAGCTATTGGAGTTTAGAAAAGAGAAAATTGAGTTCATGGGTTAAATATGAAGAGATCTTGAGTCCAAAACTTTCAAAGTAGAGATGAGAATGAGAGCTTGAGTTCAACAACTAAGAGAGCTTAAGCTATCAGGCAATTTATAATGAATCTAGGCAGAGAGTTTGAGTTCATATCAAAAGAGAGCTTGAGTTTAAAAATGACAAGAGCTTGAGCTATCGGGTTTAAAAAGATAGAAGAAAAGAGAGAGAGCTTGAGTTCAAGAACAAAAGGGAGCTCGAGTTGATATTGAGTCCAAATGAGTTCAAAAATTTAATGAGGAAGGGAGCTCGAGTTAAAAAAAAAACAAGAGCTTGAGTTTATGTTGTCATTATAAGTGCAAAGCTTTAATAAGGAAGAGAGCTTGAGTTCATTTTGGAAATTCATATCTCTTTCACATGAACTGATTTAAGCCTAATCTTGATGTCCATTTGTTTCATTTTAAGTATAATTTCATATGAAATAAGTTTCAGGTTAATCAGATTTGTGATTAAAGAGATATAACCAAAAGATTATACATATAGCATGCCAGAAGGAAACAACAGAAACAGAGATGAACAAAAGAAGTTGAGCTCGAGTTCAAACCAAAGTTGAACTCGAGTTTAGCCAATTAAAATGTGTTTTCAGACTATTGAACTCATGTTTACACCTATAGACATTTTAACTTCAATTTAAATAATTCCAACCATCATTTAACAATAGAAACTCCAATATCTCATCTAACAACTTGAATATTGATATTCTCATTAGATCTAGCTCAATCTCTTCTCTTCTTCTTTATGATTATTTTCCTTATGTCAACTCAAATAACTCCATTTCTTTTATTGACTTCTTCTCTTCAACATATTATTATTCTTCATTAATCATTCATCACACTCTAACTTGATATCTTCTTCCTCTTCTTAAATAATTCTTCTTTTTGCAATCTCATTTATTCTTCTAAAGCATCTTCCATAACCATATTAGATATATTCTTTAATTTCTTGACTAATCTACAAAATATTTCATGTTAAATATAGTAGTTAGTCAAAGTAAGGAATAATGTATATTCTTCTAAAGCATCTTCCATAATCCTATTAGTTGCATTCTTTAATTGCTTGACTAATCTACAAAATATTTCACATTAAAAATGGTAGTTAGTCAAAGTAAGAAATAATGCATGATGCAAACTTTTTAATTTTAATAATTGGTTTCTACATTTGTTATCATCAAAACAAATCATGCATCTAACATTCTCTCCCTTTTTTATGATGGCAAATCCTTAATGAAAAATATGTATGAATATGTAAACAAGTTAAACGAAACATATTTTTCTTGCCAAATCTCTTCTCCTATTTGACATCAGCAAAAAGTTTGAAGGTAAATAAGAGATTCTCTTACAGTGCATTTGGTACGAGGGATTTGGAGGGGAGGGAAAATTTTTATAAGTTGAATTTTAAAAAATTAAAGAAGTGGGGTTAAAAGTTTTAAATTAAGTTTTCATACTTTTTTATATTATATTTTCTCTTTATTAAAATTTTATAACCCCACTTCTTCAATTTCTTTAAATTCAACTCCTAAAATTTTTATTTAGGAGAATTCCAGGAAAAAACCAGAGAAATATGGAAAGGACGGATAAAAGTTGCGAAATGCGGAAATCCCAAATCAGGCCTTTTTATACTTTGTTTCCTGAAATTATGAAAATGCCACTAAATTTTAACAACATGAGGCTCTTAATTCACAACAAGACTATATCAATTAACAACACTATAAGCATTTAGGTACTACATATTTACATGGTGGAGTTGTTGTGCAGGTACTATGTATTTACTCTGTGGAGTTATTGTGCTGGTGTTATTAATTGAGATAGTCTTATTGTGAATTAAGAGCCCCGTGTTGTTAAAATTCAGTGACATTTTCATAATTTCAGAAAAAAAAAAGTACAAAAAGACATGATCTGTGATTTCTGAATTTTGCAGCTCGTGATCTATCATTTACCTATTTCTCTAGTCTTTTTTTGGCATTTTCCCTCCCCTCCCATGCCCTTCTCTCCCCTCATACCAAACAGCCCCTTAATCCTATGATGTTTCATTATACAATATTATGTTTAAAATAGCATTTTATATCTTATTTAAAAAAAAATATTGCCCTTAAAAAATAGCAACATCACCTCTAACACTTAAAAATGTTAACCGATAATGTCAGATTTCGAACAGTCCACATTAAATTTCAGTTACTCTCCTATAGGCATAGGTGATCCATTCAAATAACGTGTGAAAAAGCGTCCTGGGCATTAAAAAGCATGGTGTGTTATGTGATTTGTTACCTGATCGAGAATTTCGCGTCTGTTTGGGTCATCAAAGTTGATGGCACTAGGTTGAATCAGGTGACAGAGAAGTTTTTCTGCGTCTTTCTCACATAGCAGTTTCATTTGGCATCGGCTCTTCACTGTTGTCATTTGAGCTCTTGAAGTCACCAAAATTATGGATTCTGACGATATCAGCTTTATCCTTTCAATAATGTTTTCTGAGTGAGGCCAAACATCATCCAATATCAACAGTACTGGATCTTCACCACATTCAGACACCTGTTGCTGCAACTTGTTGATCATTTCTTCATCCACTTGAATTTGTGAACCCAACGTCTCAAAGATGATATTTTCCTTGAATTTACCTACCAAAAGAGACAAGAAGAAAAAAAGTGTCAGTCCCAGTTTTTGGAATATAAATAAAAGGCAGAAATACAATACATGGCATTTTGTTATAGGGAGGAATAATAAAAATCAAGATCATTAATCATATGTATATAGAACTGATGGTAAAAGAGCAACAGGCTCATACAATAACTGTAACCCACGTGGGTTTACACTAATCATACCTAAATTCTAAGGACAAGTTACTCTCTCTTCTCTCTTCTTACTTGGTGGGGATTAATATTCATTCACACCCAAATCACTTTGCCAAGGCTCATATTTATAGAGTCCAACTACCTTAACTAACAAGATAAGATCTTAGCCATAGTTCAATATTCCAACACATTTTAATGAAAGACGAACAAAAACAGGGGAAAGCAGGTGACTGCACAAAATCAACATCATGATGACTTGAGAGCACATATACCTTGGGCTTTAAGATCTTGGCAGAGTTTTTTAGCCGTAGTGGTCTTCCCAGATCCTGGCAGACCATACAAGTTAAAAACCTGCTCATGAGCATCAAGTAGGTTAGACTTGATCTCTTCCATATAACTACCATGCAATCCCACAGTGAATCTGGGTGGCAATATCTGTGTCCTGTCGCGATGAGTTTTTGGAGCTGAACTGGTTTGGCTTATAAGGTTTTGACAATGAGAACTCAGCATGGAGAGGATCTGAGTCGAAATATGAAGAATTTGAACCGGTGTCTGAACAGAGACGAACCTCTCTAGTGAAGCGTGCTCATTGGAAAGTTCCTGCTGTAACCACGGCGAACGTAAGCGATTCAACCCATGGATTTTGTGCTTTTCAAGAGCCCCTCTGTTTTTTGCCAATATATCCTTCAGTTTCTGTGCATGTTCACTTGGTAGACCCATCTCATTCATGGAATTTTCGATTTGTAAGACCACTGGACTCAAATCCTCCACGTCTGCCTCCAGATCCTTGCGAGTTCTCTTGTATTCTATACCTTTTGCAACAATACCCAGAGCATCTTTCACTAACTGCCAAGCAAGCGAAGCAATATCTGCCATCAGTGACAAACTTTGTTTCTGCAAGTTTCAATCTTTGATTTTAGTAGTGGTGGCTTTAAAGGGTGTTGCTGCAATTTTGTGAGTTATATAGAAGATGAAGACCAGAGCCTTGGAGTGGACTTGGCACAGTCAATGGGTAACTTCGTGAGAAAGGAGCCCGAAAATTCCACGAAATCATACCATTTTCTAATTATTGTTTTACGGGGTCCACTCTAATGGATCTGTTTTTAACTTTCCAGAAGTAGGTGTCCATATTCCTTTTTTTTTTCCCATGGACATATAACATATTTGTATAAAATTATGTTTAAATGTGATACAATTTTTCCACTCAAACTGAATGTGACTTTTGTTCTCAATTTTTAAATAGAAGTTGCTTTGAAGTGCAGGACAAGTCTTCAGAGAAAATAGGAAGAAATATTAGAAAAATTATAGCCTTTCGCCTACCTGTGTGAAAATTGTCCCTCTCCTAGGGTTTCTTCTCCCTTCATTTGAGTTTCTTGCTTAGTCAAGCTGCAGCATATTGCTGATAGAGTGATGATCTCTCTCCCTTCTTTGTCAAGCCTCTCATCTTATTCCGATGGAAATTCTTGGCAGGCTTCCTAAGCCATGGCCAATGAACGCACTAATTAAGGATGCTTCAGGAGGTGGCGAAATGAAGGGATGTAAGGTGAATGGAGGCGAGGAGGTTCGTAGGAGTCAAGATCCAGAGACGATGACTGATGGAGGCCTCCAATGGGTTCCACCATGGCCATTAGAGCTAAGGTATAGCTTGAAGCGGGGGATTGCTCCCATCAATGGTGGAAGAACAAGCGGGATTGATGCTCCGAGGTGTGGCTAGAGGGTATTTTTTGAAGATGGAGGCATACCCGTGGTAGAGCTGGAGATTAAGAGACATTGGTACTCAAAGGTGCGACTAGAAACTCAAAGGAAATCGAGGGCTGTAAGGAAATTAATGGCGACAGAACAAATGTGGTCAAAGGTAACGACTTTGCGATTCTTGGAGCCTGAGGTTAGTATCTTAGTAAAGTTTATATCTTTCTCTACTATTGAACTTATGGGTTTGAGTTTTGAGAGCGGTATGAAAGTCCCTTTTCGTGTTAGCTTCTCTGATGGTGATTTCGAGGTAAGTGGTCTAGTACGACTAAATGGTTTTCTCCTGATGCTAGTCTGGTATTGACTCTTTATGATGGGCAGGTTGTCAATATTCCTGTTGAAAGAAATATTTTGAGTGCTTCTAATCGCCAAACAGAGTTGATGTTAGTTACGGTTTGTTTACTCTAGTTTTGCTAGGAAAATCTTTGCATTACTTCTCATATTAGTGTATGTTATAAACCATTTTATTTCATTGTCCTGTTGGCATTGACGTGGGAAGATTTTATGTGGGGAAGAGAAGTGATAGCTACACATGGTGCTAAGTAGCAAATCTTCCTTACATAATATATGGTGCTAAGTAGCAAATCTTCTCTCTTTGCCTTACATAATAAAGAATAAAACAAGTATGTTAAAGTAACAGGCTTTGTCATCCAATAAGGGTTATCTGAACATTTATAGAGTGTTTTCTAGTTATACATTTATGGGATAAGTAGCAAATCTGCCCTGAAAGTTTCATAAGTGTCTCAATGTTGCCCTGGAAGTATTTTTTGTCTCAATCATACCCTAGAAGTTTTAAAACGGAGCAATGTTGCCCCTCCGTTAACCTAAAGTTAAGTTTGACCGTTAAGTTTGACTTTGACCGTTGACTTTGACTTTTTTTTCATTTTTAAGGCTTACGTGGATGATGACTCAACTAAGGTTTTAATCCAGGTGGTAGTGGATAAAAAAAAAACCAAAACAATCCACGTCTACCGATTGATATTCATTTATTATCTATAAA
>JBAGKO010185905.1:0-15670 GCA_037177275.1 Acacia concinna
ATGTTTTACCTGTCAAAATGATCTGATAAGTGAGAACCTAGACTGATAAAATAGCCTGCTCCAAGACCCTATCTTTCTCCTTCTCTCTCTCCCTCTCTCCCGCGTGCGCTCTCTCCCTCTCATTCTCACTTACTCTCTCATTCCCCTCTTATATAGGCAAATTTTTTTTTTAATATATAATATTATATTATTATTATTATTATATTATTATTATTATTATATTATAAAATATATTTTTTAAAAAAAAACCTTTCGGCGGATTGTCCGCCATTCTTTTTTTTAATATATATATTATTATATTATATTATTATTATATTTAAAACTTTCGGCAGATTGTCTCTTTTTTTTTTTTTTAAGAAATAACTTATCTAATGTAGAATATATTTGTAGTGTATATGAAAGAAAATAATACTTTGTAGTCTCAAATCTTATTCCCTACATTTTTAATTTCATTTTAATCATTTCAGTTAACCTAAATTTATAAAATTATGTGACAAGTCAGATGAATTTTTAGAAAAGTCAGTATCTTGATTGTCTCTAAAAATTCCAATCAGACTGTCATTAGTTTTTAAATAATTCAAAAGTATTCCCCGTAAATTTTCATGTACAAATTCTATCGTTTACTATTTTATCTAGAATAACTTTCAGATAGAAATTCATTCTTTGCAATTTACCTCAAGATAATAAGATCTACTCTTTCTATATCTTGAAGAATTTACCCAAAAAAAATTTGGGATGTTACAGTTCTTACAAAAAAAAACAGAGAATAGAATCAAACAAGCCCTAATTTGTAATTTATTACATTCTGTGTAAGCATATTCATTGCAATGTTTTTAATTCTCTACATACAGGTCTAATTTCCAATTTATGGGATATCATGACAAAATATGAGTGATACTATATAAATAAGTTTTAACTGCTATCAAATTAGCAGAAAAAATTTAAATACATGTAATACAATTGTATGTAAATATACATAGAAAAACTCATAAGTATCCAAACTACCATAATTTCATCACTTAGACATACTAGGGTATCTTTGAGGTGGATCCACAATAATTTATACAGAAATCTTACCTCATAGGATTTTTCACACATCAATCCTTCTTGGGGAGATCATAATATCTATGAATATAACAATATAATATTCTTTGCATATTCGCATATAATTCTAAATCACTTTGAAATATAAAAAGTATTTAAATCAATTAGATAAATTACATATAGGGTATATATAAAACAATCAAAATAATTTTGAGAAGTATATATAAAAAGAGGGTGTATCACTCTATAAGAAAACTCTTGCATGGTGTAGCAATTTCCTTCTTTTCTTATGACGTTTGTTTTCTTTCTTTCTTTTTAATTAAAAAAACAAAAGAGCATATATATATATATATATAGGCACGACTTCTATGCAATCAAACCCGCTTCTTAGTTTTCAGTCATATCCGATCGATTTAATATTTATTACATTCTTATCCTTATTTTTCTTCCTTTCTAAGCCATGGAGATATTATCTCTTTCCTACTTGATTCCTAAACATTTTATGACTTGGCATCCTTATTTATTTTCTTTTGCCGTTATCCTTTTCTTACTTGTTTCCCAAGCAAAGCTATGTTTATCCTTACTTATACACATCCTATTCATCAAGATTATTCACATCTCATTTCTTTGATTAGATTACCACGTTGGTCTTCTGAAAGCTTTTCTTCTAATAATAGCAACAACAACAATTTTATATACATATATTTTTTAGGATGTACACATTGCATGCCTCTCCTCAAAATTGTATATCAAGATAAGAGTGTTTGTTTACTCTTTAACATGTCAATAAAGTTTACCATGTTACTATGATAATAGTGATTACTCAAAAGTTAGTAATGACCATTCATACCTCTCTCTAAGAATACTCATTATCACTTCATTGCTTGGTTTAAAAAGCACAATTTACCCTATAGTCTCATTTGTTATTATTTTACTTGTCTTATTTTACCCACCATGCCACAACCGTCAGTTTGTCACCATACCATGACCACCTTCTCCTCCACTACTACTACCACCGCACCCCTTATTGTCACCATTATCACCACTACCAGTCTACCACCTCCACCATGACAACTATCACCTTGCCACCGATGCCACCCTATTGTTACCGTCACTTCCGCCACCATAACCATTGTCACCGAATGATCCTTGGCAAGGTAGCGTAGCAGTTATAATGAGGCAACGTGATGACTCTTATTATGTTTTTTTTCTTACAAAGATTGTATTATGGTTAAAATAGACTTTAGTATGATATGTTAATTTTAAATAATTATTTGAAAAAACAACTCATTGGACCTTGCTTAAAAATCAAAACAAACACTAGCTATGTAATTAATATTGCATTGTATTACCATTTCATCGCATTGCAGCGCAATGGCTTGGAACCAAAAGGGCCTTGGAAATTTTTGCCTATGTGATCCCTTTTATCCAATAGTTGTTGACTCATGTAAAATTAATTATTTTGTTAATAAACTTTACTCAAACTTGAATGAACCACCACCAACAATAGCAATAATAATAGTTGATGACCAAAAAACGACAGCAATTCTATTTTTGATAACTTAAATTTCATAATTGCCCAGGTGGACTTCTCAATGCAAGTACTCATCAATATATATCTATATATATATATATATATATTTATATATAGATCCAAGAAGCCTCAATATTCATAACTCATCCTAAATGCCATTTTGCAATACGCCTCATCTTCTTCCTCTTTATCCCTCTCTCTTGAAATTGAATCATGCCAGATCTGTTACTCTCCCTTCAGTAGATTTTGCCCTCCAAATAACAGAATCTTTGGTTCAAACCAAAGCTTTATTTTTTATACAGCAAAAAAAGCTCCCTTAATTATAATAACTAGTCAACTACTCACAAAATAAGTCCTACATGCTGAAACAACTTATATATTTTCACTACACATATAAATAATTTTGTACAATACAAGCATATAACAAGTTATTTTAGGCAGAGGCTGAACCTTGTTCATGATAATTCTTAAACAACACATGTGGTTATGAACTAAACATACTTAACAATTCTTCATTACTAATAATCTCTTAGAATGTAAAATCATCTTCAATCTTAGGATTAACCCTCAAAAGTTGACTACTTGGAGTTGCTTGTGGCTCTGATCTGAGTAATTTTCTTCTTCTTCATCATTATCACCTTTCTCTCCCACCATCTGCAACACCACCTTCTCGTCATTAATATCAAGTGGCAAACAAGCTCCTTCTACTGCTTTTTTAGCATCTAGAACCTTCAAACAAGCCTTCATCCACACATGTAAAGCACTCCCCAGGCTAACCCAATTTATGGCCCTACCAATCTCAGAATCATAAGAATTCCCAGAAAATCCCCAGCTTAAGAGCATCACATTCCCATTGTAGAAAAACACACTCAACATCTCCAAAACCTGCACAAATATCTGTTTCCCAGAAACTGATGGTATGATCATAGGATGTTCAAATATATCAGTAAATTTCTCTAACTTTGACAGAATTGGCCAATACTGAGAAAATCCCTTGTTCTCCTTCACCCATTGATGGAACTTATGAAGCAGCTTCATGATGATCCAGTGGACTAATCCAATGACAAGGTTGAGGAGGCAACTTTTGAGGAATTCTATGTTGAAATCTAGGACTGTGTCAGAATACCAGTCTATGGAGGATCTGGTGATTCCCCAATAGACCAATGAGGGAAGGCCAATGCCGACACAGAGACCGAGATGGGAATGGATCTCGATGGCGAATTTGAAGTATAAACTGATGGGAAGTGAGAGACCCCATGACCATGGTTCTTGTGTGAAGGCATTGGAGAAACCTGAAGAGCCTTGGTTTAGGAAAACTAGGATTGCTATGTGCAGAAACTGCAAGAGTTTGTCAAAGTCGCTATTTTTGGTTGGAGGAGGCATTGCAAATTAATTGTGTGTCTAGTATGGTGGATGATTGGTTTCTGCAACTTATGGTTCTGCTGAAAATGAAGGATCAAGGTGTGTGTATATATATATGTATATGTATAATAGAACTCTTAAGAAGCTTCCCAGTAATTTCCCTCATTTGAACTCAGTGAAACGCAGAGTGAAGTACTTGATATCCTGCTGATTTATCCATCTTTATTTTGTTCAATAAGTTTTGGTTATTGTTTTTTTTCCCTTTTATAGTACTGTACGTGTGTTAGAAACTTCAAATATGTGTCAGAAAGTTAAAGTAATTGGATGAGTATAGGGAAGCTTCTGAGGAAGAAAACAAAATGAACCACTTCGTCACTATTGCAGAAGTTGGTAACAACAAATTTATGTGCTTCCATTATTGTTGGGAACAAAAGGAAAATAGGTTGAGTAGGTTCTTTGCCTGGGATGAAAGTACTATATACATAAAAAGGATAATTTACAAGTCCTTATAATTAAAATTAATTTTCAATTGGGCCAGTTTAGTTTTTTTCCTTTAAGTGGGTCCTTGTACTTTTCACTTGTTTTTACTTAGGCTCTAATTTTTTTTCCTTTTAGTTAGGTCCTTATAATTTAGTTGCATAGGATGTTAATCATATTCCTGTAGATTTCTATTTATCAATTTAATTTAATATTTAATAAATAATTAAAATTAAAATTATAAGTAGAATGATTAATTATAATTATATTCTAGTATTTTTTAAAAAATTATTATTATGATTCTAATTTTATAATTATAAAATAAATAATATAAATATATGTTTAGCAAAAACTTGGAACTAATATTAAAATATAATTTTTAAAATAATTTATTATTTATAAAATATTATTATCTATATTATAATTTTTTTTGCCTACATCTATGCTATAATATTATAAAGTATTGTACTTGATAATGTTATATTTTATAGTTATGAAAGAGTATGTGTGAATTATTTGAAGAATATTATCAGAATTTATAGAACAAAGAATAAAAAATTATAGGAGCTAATTAAAAATTATTCGAAACTATAGGACTTGATAAAAAGGGATAGGGACCCAATTAAATACATTGAAAGTGTACAAGTCTGATAAAAAGGAAAAAAAAAACTACAAATCAAAATTGTTCAAAATTATAAGGGCTTTCAAATTAATTATCCCAAATAAAATTCAGGTAGGGTTTACCAATAAAAAAATTCAGTTTAGGTTCTGAATTAATAGTTTAGGAAAAAAAAACTGTTAATTTTGGATATTTTTCCATCTCACAGCCCTTGAATGCAATTTTTCTGTCCTCTCTCTCTCTTTCAAAAATTAAAGACTAAACTAAATCATAAGTTTAAAAAATGTTATGAAATTTTAAAGAAAAATATGATGGGTGTTTGGGATCACTTCCAAAAATCAATTTGTTTTACACACAAGACTCATCTTATATATTGCTTTATAACTTAAGTTTACTCTATTTATAACAGTTAGTCCTTGAAATTTGAAAAAAAAACTTAATTTTACCTTTGATGGTATTAATTCATCTTATGTGGAACCAACATCGTTAAAATAGTTTATGTAACATACTTATTAGAATCACTAATATAACAAATTACATTATTTTTATTAATCATATACTGGACATTTAATTTAAAAAGAAAATAAGAGGATCATGTCATTTACCATGTCATTACAATTAACCAAATTAATGTCATTTGTCATGTTAGCTATCCTAATAGGCATGTCACACAACTACTTTAACGATTTTAGTTCCAAATGAATTAATACTAGTAAAGGTAGGACTAGGTCATTTTCAAACTTCATGGACTAACTAATATAAATGGAGTAAATTTAAAGGATTAAAACTACTGATTTCAAATTTAAAAGACCAAAACTAAACTTGGGTAAAACCTAACATATCAACTCATTGTCCGTGGGTTCAACTGGCAAGTGGGTTGGGCACACTCACAAATAAAGTGATGTTCGATTCCTGAAAAGACCACTTAGTTGTGGTTCCAGTCGCGGTGCTTGGGGAGGCATCCTAATTCCAAGGTGCCTAAGTTAATGCCTGAGGGTAATTTATGACTCACTTTACCTAACATTAGTATCACTTAGGAGAAATGAAAATTTTGTCTTACTTTTAGATCGTGGGTAAACCCAACCCCTTCTGAAAAATTTGCTATGAAAAAAAAAACTAACAGACCAGCCAAATGTCATATTAATCCTCCTAATAATAAAAAGCGTGGCTCTTTTTTCGATGCATGCCAGATCCATTTTGAACTTCGCTTGTTTTAGAATGTCCGCAGTCCACTTTTAGACTTTTACTTGGGCTGTAAAATGTATCAAACATGTTTGTTATTACTACCTTTCCCCAATTCTAAACAAACAATAGGTAATTAATTTATAGAAATTAAGAAAATTAATTAAATTACATATATGGAAAAAGAACCAGTGTATTAGTTTCTTTGAAGTGCACATTTTAATCATCTACATTGGATACCACTCATTGATATGAAAACCTCCTTAATGTGTATACATAATAATAAGATTTAAAGAAAAAAATACATTTATGTAATAATATGGATTAAGATCTTACATTTAGCACTAAGCAAATCTCTCTATCAATTCTTATGTTAAGAACCGGATGGAGTATTATTTAAAGAAAAATTCTAAAAAAAAAACCCAAACGAAATTTGTAAAAGACAATTTAATATGAAATCTATAAATTCCAAATTAGTTATTCAGAGAAATTTAGAATTTTTGAATCTTGAAATTTTGTGAAATTACGTAAATGTCCCTAAATTTTCACAACAATAATATCTAAATTCATAATAAGAGTATCTCAATTCACCAATAGAAGTATTTAGGTAATATATATTAAGTTGTGAGTTGATGTAAATTGAGATACTCTTGTTGTGAATTGAGGTATCTCAATTCACAACAATAGCGGCGTTTAATTTATATGTATTCAAGCTGTGAGTTACTATAAATTTAAATACTCTTATTATGAAAATTCAAGGGCATTTACACCATTTCACAAAATTTTAAGATTAAAAAATTCCAAATTCCTCCTGAATGACTGATTTGAAATTTATAGATTTTGTGATACTGAATTTTTCTTTACACATTTCGACTATATTTTTTTTGGGATTCACCCATTATTTAATAACAGTTTTTTTTTTCACTACGTTTTTAAGAAAATAAGTGATATATTTCAAATATAAAATGACTTGACTTTATTTTATTCATTCTAGGTACCGAATAATGAAAATTGAGTGGGAAAATGGCCCATAGGTCCCAAAGACCAAACTTATTTATAAAAAAGTCCCTATACATTTGTGCTTTACCAAGAGGTCCCTAGAGACTTTTTGGTTATTATGTTCAAATGGTAAATTACCCTGATGTCCCTGTACCTCTTTGTAGAGGAGAGAGAAAGGAAAATATTAAAAAACGCCTGGGTACTGTTCACAAGCCATAGAGGTTTTAACAATTGCGTTAGCACGTTTTAACAATTGTTCAAGTGGAGGTATTGTTCACTCCACTATAAAAATTATAACAACTTCGTTAGTACGTTTTGACAACTTCGTAAGCACGTTTTGACAACTTCTCAAGCGGGGGTACTTTCACTCCGCCATAAAAATTGTAACAACTTCGTCAGCACATTTTGACAACTTCTCAGGCGGGAGTACTATTCACTCTTCCATAAAAATTGAACAACTTTGTCAGCACGTTTTGACAACTTTATAAGCACGTTTTGACAACTTCTCAGGTGGGGGTACTGTTCACTCCGTCATAAAATTGTAACAGCTTCGTCAGCATGTTTTGACAACTCTGTAAGCACGTTTTGACAACTTTTCAGGCGGGACTACTGTTCACTTCGCCATAGAAATTGTAACAACTTATCAAGTCGTGATTACAAGTTGTCAAAACGTGCTCATGAAGTTGTTATCACGGCCTGATAAGTTGTTACAATTTCTATGGCGGAGTAAATAGTACTTCCGCCTGAGAAGTTGTCAAAATGTGCTTACAGAGTTATCAAAACGTGCTGACGATGTTGTTATAATTTTTATGGCGGAGTGAACAGTACCCTTGCCTAAGAAATTGTCAAAACGTGCTTACGCAATTGTCAAAACATGCTCACGAAGTTGTTACACTTTTTTTGGCAGAGTGAATAGTATCCCTACCTGAACAGTTGTCAAAATGTGCTTACAGAGTTGTCAAAACGTACTGACGCAGTTGTTATAAGCTCCATGGCTTGTGAACAATACCCACGTATTTTTTAATATTTTCCTTTCTCTCTCCTCTGTAAAAAGGTACAGGGGCATCATGGTAATTTGCCATTTGAACATAATAACCAAAAAGTCTCTAAGGACCTCTTGGTAAGGCACAAATGTTTAGAGACTTTTTTATAAATAAGTTTGGTTTTTGAGATTTATGGGCCATTTTCCCAAATTGAATTGAGTACTTTATTTACAGAAGTTAATGAGAAAGTACCAGCAATAAATTATTGATCTCATTTCACCCAATCTTATTCCTCTTGGTGAAAGAAGGAAACTAACATTAATATCGATTAATGGATGGTACTGCCAAACTACCAATAAGCTTCGACAGAGAGGATTATCTATGCTGGCACGTGCGAGATCAAATGCTATTGGCACCACTTTATTTTCATCATCCAAACAACTGAAATATGTTTGCATTTAATTCAATTGTTATAGGATTACATTTCTCAAGCTTAAAAGCTTGCTAAATTGTGATACATTGTTGGTTTAAGGTCTAATTTTCTTTTAGAAATTATCATATAGGAGCATTGTTCTAAACGTTTTATTATATTTAATGTTGTTAATGTTGTCCTAAATATTACCCAAATTGATTTTGATTGTTAGTTAATCAAATATGTTGAATTAGTAAATTCAAATGTTATTTACATCATTTTTGTTTTAGAATAAAATACAAATTTAATTTGTTTAAGGAGTTTTTATTCAAAAGAACTAGGTATCTTAAAGTTTCCAAACCATAAAAACTTCAACCTTGTTATTAGGGAAAACTAACCTATTGGTCCGTATAGTTTCATCAAGTTTTGATTTAGGTTCGTTTAGTTTTTTTTTTCCTTTTTATTAAATCTTTATACTTCACACGATTAAATATTTCAGTCCTTTCCATTAGAATCTCCAAACTTTTGTTAATAATCAGGAACCACGATTAAGGGGTGTTAAAACCTGATATCCTAAGATGATCCCAGTTCCAAAGTGTCGGGATTAGGATTACCCTTTTTTAAAAAAATATTTATATTAAATAAATTTATCATATTTTATTATTAAAATTAATCTCTCTCTCTCAGACTTGGCATTCAAAATCTTGAAACCCTTTAGCTCAGTTCGTGACCGACCTTTTTCTGGTTCTTCAAATTCGTGAATAAGTGGCCTCATATTCTGCCATTGAGGTATGATTTTTCTGTTCAACGTAGCTAATGTGGGCAAGTCTAACAATGGCTGTTGATGCTAGTTGTTGCTCTGTTGGTTAGCCTGACAATGGCTCAACAATCTCTGGCTTCTTCTCTGGTGCGATGGTTGTTCCACAGGAGGTGGTGGCTCCGGTTGCCATGGCGGCGGTTCCATCTGCTAGCTCACCAATTGGCTTCTCCTCATATGTTGAGATCAGATCTGCCGTTTTTTTGTGTTTCCATTTTTTAGAGCGTTCTGAAGAAACGATATATTCATTTAATTGAAAAAAATCATAAAAGCCCATGTTTCTCTCCCTCCTTGCTCTTTCATTCGAACGCAACTGACCCAAAGAAAATAATGAAAGCAAATAGGAGTTTTGGTGGATAATGGGGAGCATGCGAGAGGGTAGGATAAAATGGAGGAGTTTCAGTAAAAGCTAACCGTACGTGGAGAAAAGGATGAACTCGTGAAACTGCGAAAGAGAAGGATGGAGAGAGTGTGTGTGAGTGTGGTCCCCATGTTCAGCTTCTTTATTGTCATTAACTTGAGTTTGAAATATTTGATGGGAGGGACTAAAACATTTAAGGGAGAATTTCAATAACAAATGACTGCAGTTAAAAATTAATATCAGCGTAATTTATTAATAAGTGAATGAATCATATAAATATGTATTTTTTTTGTTTATACAGCCCATTCACTTATTTATGGGTTACGCTGATAGTAATTCTCAACTGCGCTCCTTTACTGAAATTTCCCTAACATCTCAACTGCGCTCCTTTACTGAAATTTCCCTAACATTTAACTGGGTGAAGTATAAGGATTCAATAAAAAGTAAAAAAACTAGAAGGACCTAATTCAAAAATTGATGAAACTATAGGGACTAACATGTTAATTTTCCGTTGTTATTTTTTTTAGATCAAATTTTCCCTCGTTATTATCTAAATTAAGTTTGACCTTGTTTGGCTAAACACGTAGACATGATAGGTATGTGTGCAATTCATTTCAATTTTTTTTTTCTGAGTTAGATTTTTAAGCAAGATGAAATAGTTTTTTTTTAAAAAAATGCATGTGTATGAAGGATTGGAGAAAATGAGGAGGTGGTAGCATCTTGCGTAATAAAGGGAAAATTGAAGAGATGCCTATCCATCTTGGTGTTGTTGGGGTACAACATAAAGGGTTTTCAATGGCCTTGTTTTTGGCAATCTCCCTCAGTTTGTCCTACATCAAGCAATCAAATCTTCTTCTTCATTATTCTCCTGCGAATATGATATCCTCTTCCATCTGTAACTTATTTTTTAATGTTGTTCATTTTGTCAGCCCAACATCAAGTAATCAAATCTTCTTCATTATTCTCTCACGAACATGAGCTCCTCTTCCATATGTGACTTCTTTTTTAATGTTGTTTATATTTAATCAATTAACAGTCAAACTTAACATAAATAACTACCAAGACAACCTTGAGATGATTTGGAAACTTCTAGAATAATGCTATGCCTAAAAAATTCTAAGTAATTATTGCTTCTAAATAAAAACTTTTGGATTAAATTTTCAAATTAAAAAAAATGAAGTGTATAACACATATATTAAATTACTCATCACATTTGATCAATTGATGATTAAACTTTACTTGGATGACATGTGCAATGAAATTACTAAGATTGGAAAATTTTCAAGGCAATATCAAATCAAAAAAATTTAGGGTAATATTGACAACTTTCAAGACAAAATTTAACCTTAATCTTAAGTTATTTATTAGTGATCCAATTCTTTTACATAAATTGTGAAAGTGTTGGTCAATGTCTATATTGTAACTCGATAGGCTTGACATTACAACTCATAACATGATTGATTGGTGCAATCTCTCAAGAAGGCTTAAGAAAGTGTCGTGCTTTTTAGTTTTTACTAACAAATGCAGCTTCTGACCTGGTGGTAGCACTTGGTCATAATTGGCAATTTAGCAAGGGAGATTTTCTCTCTTTTATTGTGCCTAGCAAGGAACAATACTGTTAAGGACTAATGGACTACAAAACTTACCATAAATTTAATATTTCATGTGAAAGTTAAATATTGATGTCAATATTTTTGAAAAAGGTTCATTTTTGCCATTTAAGTTGTCAAAAAATATTAATTTTGTCTTGAAAGTTTTTTTAGAGTAATGTTATTCTAGAAGTTTCTAAATCATAATAATGTCGCCCTAACATATATTAAAAGTTAAATGCCACTTAGGATACCTATTGAAATTGACAAAGTTGCCATTTGAATTCCTAACAAATGTCATCGTAGCCATTGTCAAGGTTAAGTTTGAATGTTAGTTGAAAAAATATGTTAAGTTAGCAATGTAAAATACATTGAAGAAGAAATCATAGATAGAGAAAGAGTTCACGTTCATTTGATCGACAATAATAAAGAAAAAGATTCAATTACCAAATTCAAGACACATTGAACAATATTATTGAGAACAAGGCCACTGCTAACCCTTATCACCATACTCTAGTGATGTCAAGATAAACAAGTACCTCTTCAATTTTCTCTTTGCACAAAATGCTTTCACCTCTTTGGTTTTCTCTAATCTTTCATATGGGGAGCAATTAAAAAAATTCCATATTTATAAATCTATCTTGAACAAAAATGAAGTGCATGACACATATGTGTTAGATAAGCATATATAGCCAACTAACAGGTAAACTTAGATAAAAGTCTAGGTGAAATTGTTATGATTGAGAAACTTTTAGCATAACATAATTCTTGAGTGAAAACTTATAGGGCAACTTTGCACATAGATTAAAAACAAAAATGATATGAATGTCATGTAGACGGCTAGCTCAACATATTTAATCAACTAATGGTCAAATTTAACATAAATAATGGACATACATAATTGCTATAATTAAGAAACTTTCAGGGGTGACATTGCTAAAAAAATTTGAAGCAAAATTAAGATTTTTTCATAACTTCCAAGATAAAAATGGACCTCGACCCTTTTGGAAAACAATGTTAGGATCCACTTTATAGCTTAGATTGACTAGAGTACAAACCAAGCTTGATTTTTCTTTTTTTTTTTCCATGCAGATATGATCTAATCTATACCTTGAGGTAGAGTCGATAATACAAGTTTTAATTGTGGGCCGAACCTGTCAACCGGTGGTTATGGGTTTGGAAAAAGTGGGACCATTTTAATGCGGGTCTTTTAAGCCCGAACCCATATGGTCCCAACCCGCGACGGGTTAGCCCATATGATCTTTTTTTTTTTTTTGAAAAATGTCTATAAAATGTCAAGATCCAAGAGCCCAAAAGTAAGCTCAAAATCCTAACTTTTATGTATAATTCAAATTCATTTGTAGGTTTGAACTTTGAAACTTAATTTGTATCTTGTAATTTGTAAGTGGAAGTCAACTCATTTCAAATTTCCAAGAAGTGGACTTATTATTTATTAGTTATTATCAGCTTTATATTTTTTTTTATGGTTTGGTTCTATAGAAAAAAATTAACATATCTTTTTTTTAAAAAAAAAACAGAAGTTTGAAAAACAAGGGAAAAAAACGGGCTGGCCCGCCCAACCTGTCAACCCAACGGTTATGGGTTGGGTTGGCCAAATGTGAGCCCATATAGATACGGGTCTTTTAGGCCCGAACCCATATAGTTCCAACTCGTGGCTGGCTAGCCCGAACCTGGTGGTTTGGCCCATATTATCGACTCTACCTTGAGGTGGCACATGTAAATTTTTTTCTTAGCCTAAAAATCCTAATATTGCAAGCAAATCTGTTGAAGGCATTGTTAAACACTACTCCTTATTGAGATTCAAACCTTGATGCTTCACATTGTAAGAAAATAATCCTTCAACTAGACCCAATCACTATTATTGGTACATATATTTTATGGAAAATTATATAAAGACGGTTGAATTACTCAAATTTTAATTTAACCTATTGAACTTAACAAATTATATATCATATTATATGTCATAATTAGGGATTTTAAATTTCGGTCAAATTTCCTCCAGCCCACATCCCATAATTATTAAAATAACAAATTGAAAACATAATTCTATCAGTTGTTCTATCAATTAATGTCTTGTAAAGTATTGTACGACTCGTTTGTTTTCATACTTCTTTTTAAATATTAATCATATGGAATATTCTATTTTATATACAATATTCAGTTATATAAAATAGTTGATTAGATAAATTGTTGATGGTACATCTACGTATTCATATAGAGATTTATTATCTTATTTCTATATTTATATTTTTATTCAAAATTTTATGGCTCAAGCTTCAATTTTGAATCTAGTATATGTATATATATCCTGATATAATCCATGGTGAATTTTTTTTTTTGCAAAAAAGGACAAATCTCATATAAAAATACTTATAAAACATTGTAGTTATATAATAATTTACCTTTTTCAATTATATATACTTTAGAGAGACACACACACTTCTATTTTTTAAAGAATTAATTGATCATGTTTTTCAATAAAACTAAAGGATATGAATATAATTTGACTAAACTCTTAAATCTTTAATTATAACACATAATTTGATATATAATTTATTAAATTAACTCAAATTATAATTTAGATAATTTAACTGTCTTTAAATAAAATGTTCCTTTATATTTTAATACCAACGAGTAAAATACATTATCTCCATTCTCTATATTTCATTCAATGCTCCTCTAACCACCAAATATCTTACCTTATTTTTTTTTTACCAATAAATATCTTACCTTATTGCTGCAATAAGGTTCATGCTATTTAATTTATTTATTTTTGGGTTGAAATTAGATATTCTTCCCAGTGATCACACAAGGCGAGACTCAGTTAAAGTTTTGGCCCAAGTAATAGTAGATAAAAATAAAAAAAATAAAAACAATCTACATTTATCTACTGATATTCATTTATTATCCATGAATCACTTTGATATAACAATTCTATATGTCCAGCCTTAAGCAAGTTAAACATTTTTTTATTTCTTTAAAATAATAAATTAATATCTGTGGGTAGATGTTGATTTTTTTTTAATTTTTTCTTTTTATCCACTACCACCTGGGCTAAAATCTTAATTGAGTCTGTTAAGTCATCATCCACGTAAGTCTTAAAAAAAATCAAACTTAATGGTCAAACTTAACTTTAGTTTAACGGATGGGCAAGATTGCTATGTTTTTAAACTTTTAGGGCGACATTGAGACAAAAAAGACTTCAAAGGCAACATTACCCTTCTATAAATATTTTTAGAACATATTTGCTACTTAACCCAAATATAAATTTGCTAATTAGAGATGAATAAAATGATCTCAACTCAAGATTTTTTTTTGCCAATAAACTCAAAGGATTTGCTAATCATAAACGATGCTAACTAAATGGGTTTTTTTAATAAAATATAGTAAACAGTGAAATTATTTAACAAAATACAACACTTTAAAAAGTATTTAGCCAAATATAACATCACAAGTCGTGTTTAGTTGGCACGATTTGTACAAATTGTGCCAACTAAACACGATTTGCGTTGAAGAAAGGACCACTGGTGGCAATTTTTTGAAGAAATTGTGCTACTGTAGCACGACTTATGCAACATTTATTTTTATTTTTCTTTTAAAAAAATCCTTCCCCCAACTGCATGTGTTCCCCGTCCCCACTGTCCTTTCCACACCCCCCATACATGCATGCTTTATATTAGTTTCTTTAGAATTGCAGCAGAGGACGCCTATCCTTTGCTCTGCATGATATTTATTTTTTCAACTCTCTTGTCACTTCAAATAATACATATTCATCCATGTCTTTCTATTATAAAAACATAAGCTTCCCTCCTTCCTTTCCTCACGCACTCTTTCCTTTCCTCACATATTCTTCATCTTCCTCCCTCTCTTCCTTCATTTTTGTATTCTTCAGCAACCTCCCTCTCTTCCTTCACTCTTCATTCAGTCTATTCATCTCTTTTTCTTCAACATTTTCAACTTCCTCCTTATATTCATTCACAAACACTTCATTCTTCACCAACACTTAGTTCTTCAGCTTCCTTCTTCACTTTCATCTGGGATTCATATAAATATAATAAGTAATTAGATATATAATTTCTTTGAGATGTACATATAGAAATATTTTTGATGATCTGAGTAATTATAACATTATTATTTATTGTATTTGTAGGCGTTCAGTATTCCGATGGAATCTGAAGGATCAAATAGGAGTATCATACTTAACTGTACGTATATTGTGTTATATTATTACTATGGAGTGTAAGATATGAAAATTTTTAGTTTAATAGTA
>JBAGKO010185923.1:0-15669 GCA_037177275.1 Acacia concinna
AGTATTCTGATTTTATGTCCATCACCAACAGTAACTTTAGTCTTACCACTAGCTTCACTAGGGTTGTCTATTTTGCTAGCATCATTGGTAACATGATTGGTTGCTTCGCTGTCCAGGTACCAAGAGTCATCAGCAACAGTTTCCAGGGTTGCCCAATAGGCACTATCAAAGTCTGATGTGGTGCTGGACTCAGAGTTCTTCTTTCCTCCAGAATTCGTGTTCCTAGAGGCAGGTACAAAAGACCGATCAAAGCGATAGAAACAACGTTCCACAGTATGTCCATACCTCTTACACAGTTGGCATGTTTCATCACCATCATTGTTTGAAGAACGAGCACCTCCACGATTCTAGTCACCACTACGACCACCACGGTTCCAGTTTCCTCTGTCTCTCCTTCCTCTGTTTCGGCCTCCTCTCCAATTATTTCGAGAGTTGTTGTTGCTGTCAGAACGCACAAAATTCACCATATTGGTGTTGACAGAAAGTTGTGCAAATTGAGTGAGTTGTTCCAGCCGAGATTCAAAAGTGTACAGTGTAGTTTGAAGATCTATCCATGTAAGAGTTTCAGCCTGGTGGGAGAGCTGAACAACAACTAGATTATATTCTCCATCAAGCCTGGCAAGTGCGTGAATGATTAAGTCAGGCAGAGGAATGGGACTTCCTACAAGAGACAATCAAAAATGTTTTTTAGCTTAGAGAGATATTCACTCATCTTCTGCGAACCCTTCCTGTTACGCTGAATTTTAGAACGAAGCATCAACATATGCGATTTGTTTTGGGCCCCAGCAAGTTGTTCTGCTGCTATCCAAAGGCCAGCTGATGTAGTAACAGTAGTCATCTGAGAAGATACTTCAACGGTCATGGTGTTCAAGAGCCAGCCGAATAGAATTTGATCAGTTGAGACTCAATCTTCATATTCAGGATTGGGTTTGGATTGGCCATTTTCTTTGAGATATTGAGGCGGATAGATTGTGGTGCCATTGAGGAAGCTTTCGAGTTTATAACCTTTCACTATAGGCAAGACATGAGTTAACCACAAGGAGTAATTGGTTCTTTCCAGCTTAACAGAACTGGTGAGAGGGAAATCTGTTTTTTTCGGTCGTTTTGGCCAACAATGTGGCTGAGAGGTGGCTGGTGGTACTAGCAGAGGAGTCAGTAGAAGTCGACATGGCTATTAGCCTAGGTGCTGCTCTGATACCAACTTAAGAAATATAAGATTTAGGATTTATGAGAGACGACTTAAATTGTCCAGTCTCATAATATGTATTTATAATCAATCTTGTTATAACTTACTCCTATAAAATACAGAAACTGATCCTATATATTAGGATAATTAGTTCCACATAACTAGGAACAGAAAAATTAAATAATAATAAAATATATTTTCTGTACAAGTCTGTCAACACTATTATGTAGATTTAATCAAACATATGGGCTTTTCTTTGATTTTTTATCCAATCTTCAGTGTCTTAACACTCCCTTCTTCATCTTTCATCTTTGCACGTCATTTTCTTCATCCCTTCTTCTACAGCCTTCATCCTCATCATAAATTCATAATCCCTCTCTCCCCATATTTTCTTCTTCCCCCAAGAAGAAAAGTTCTTGCTTTCATTCATTAACCATAAGCCGGAGTATTTTTCTTTTTTCCTGAGGATTCTTTCCGGAGTCTCCCAATTTTGTGGCGACTTTGGAGTTTTGGCTGTCAATTCAATAAGGTCATTGTTAGCTAGTCTGGGCCCGAGGTTTACCCAACTTAAGACTGTGACGACGCTGATGCCCAAAAAAAAAAAAACTGTAACGACGCCGTTAGATTAAGAAATTGGTTTAGTGATTAGTGAAGAAGAAGAAACTTGGGGGAGGGGTTGTTATGATGAGGATGAAGGATTATAGGCTAACAGAAAAGAAGAGATGAAGAGAAACGATATGGAGAAAGTGTAGATGAGGATGAAGGAGGAGAGAGGAACAAGGTGAGTGAAAATTTTTATTTTTTTTAAACGTGTAAAAAGTTTTTAAATTGTTAAAAATTGGTTCATCACCAAATCAATTGACATTTTTTGTTTGTTTTTATACATCTTTATATTATATATCAGTTTATAAGTTATATAAAATAATATAAAAAATAATTAATTTAAATATTTTATAATAATTCAATTAGTTTTTTATGATTCTCTAAAAATTTAATTAAATCTTATATTTAAAATTGGAGCAAGAAGTATAATATAATGTTAATTGAAAATTTTGATACATCAACTAACTCATAAGGTATGTTTAGATGGAAAAAAAAAGTACGGAGAAATAAGAGGAAAATAAGTACAAGATTTAAAAATTTTCACAAATTTATATTTGGAAGTTTTCTCTCATAATTTTCTTTCCATCCAAATGGATAAAGTTAAAATAATTGGCATGCATATTTTTATTGGATAGTATAAGTATTATCCTTTTGAGAGTTATGCTATATTTGGATGAGTAGAAAAGTGAAAAGAAATGAAGAAAAAATAAATACTAAATTTGAAAACTTCTATAAATGATAAAAAAAATTATTATTCTTGGGAGTTTCCTCCTTTAATTTTTTTCCCTTAATTTTCTTTCCATTTATTAAAAAAAGGTTTTCCCTTCTTCTAATAAGCGCACAAAGAGTTTTGAAAACTAAAAATTAAATGTTAAAATTATAGGCACAAACGAATAAAAAATTATTAATGACATATTGAGTCAAACAGTATTACCGAACCATACGCATCACCGCATGGGGAGCAAATCCTCTCATTCTCTTCTTCTTCTTTCCCCTTCTCATAATAACATTTTCACTCTACGTATGGTTTAACATTAACCTTTTTAGATCAGGGCAAGAAAAATGACATTTCAGAGAATTATTATTATAATGTTTCGTAAATTCAAATTTGTTTGTTTTGTCAGTATTGCACCTATGAATTTAAAGTTAGTAAGTTAAATTTATTTATCCATAATAATAATGATAATTTAATCATAATTTGAAGAGTAGAGATGAGATTGTGGAAATATAAGGAAGCGAAGGGGAAAATGAGAACCTAACCCCTACCAAATCATCAATGCTTTAATATGATATTAATGACTAATAATAGTCACAATAAACACTAATAATATGCCGATAAATATATTCAATGTATCCAGCAAAATTCAAGGTACAGAAAAGGAAGCAAAACGATTCCGAAGGTTTTAAACATCAGATTTTCTGGTCAGATTCCAGAAACGGCCAATTGACCGGCAGGCTTTTCAAGTTTTCCTCCTTTGGCGCGCGATTTTGCAAACTGCTCGCTATGTTCTCTCCGGCATGCACAGCACGTGTCGCCGAGCCGATCATCGGTTATAACTCAGCAGTTCCAGCTATGTCTTCTTCTGTCTTTTTAATATAAAAGACCTCGAAATACCAGGAAGGAAGAAAAGGAAGCCACCACCGCTCATTCATATATATTATATGTTGCAGCCATGGCAAATATGCCTCAGTCTCATTCCATCAATGCGCCGTTTGTGGTCGTCGGTAGCTCCTTACAGAACTCTGTTTCTTCTCAGGTTAAAAAGGATAATATGGCGTCGGTAGAGAACCTGGTTCTCCAACTGGGCGATCCTGAAGTCCGAGAAAGTGCCCTGCTTGAGCTATCTAAGGTCTGTTTCACGGTTTCAATTTTTTTTTTGTCGATTTTTTATTTTGTAGTTGCGGCTTTGTTTTAAGGTTTAGTTGGAAAACTGATGTATTCATCCCAGTTGAAGCAAATTGTGAAATTTTAAGTTGTGTGTCTGTTTCAATGTCTATTTTATGGGATATTGAAAACTGATGTATTCAATTCAGTTGAAGCAAATGCGCATTGCAATGGTAGCCTCCTTCTTTATTTGTTAGAATGCTTTTTCATATGGTTGACTGACCTGGTTACTTATCAATGGTAGCCTCATGCTTTATTTGTTAGAATGCTTGGTTGACTGACCTGGTTACTTATTGAATTCAGTTCAGCTGTACTGGTATCTCATTTTAGTTTTGATCTTACCTCGTTTTTAGAAGAGGGAATCTTTTCAAGACCTGCCAGTAGCCCCATTGTTGTGGAATTCATTTGGTACTATTGCTGCTCTTTTGCAGGTATATTATCCCACTTACATGTTATTCTAGATGCTTTGTTTTATGGTTATGGTACATTTACAGCCTTAGCTCCTTTTTTTGTGTACAATACATAAATACTCTCTTCTTTGCATCATATATATTTCTCACCTATGGTCTTCTACTACATATAGGTAATATTTTGTTTGCCAAATTCTGTCTTAAACTTTGAAAAAATTGATGAGTGTAGCCATTCTTATGTTATTGACAAATTGGTCATAGTACCTTAATGTTGGCAACAATAAATGATCATTAACTTTTCTACTGTAAGAGATTATTTTGCTGCTTGCACAGTATATTTCCATTTTTTTTTGGGTTCATTCTATGCATGCATGATAGTATCACCAACTCTCATTTCGACAAAAGGTTGAAGCTTTGTTCTGTTGTCTCCAATTATTAGACTGCTTATTAGTTGTGATGCTCCTTTAAGATTTGATTTCTCTTTTTATTTTTTTCCTTCAGGAAATAGTTTCCATATACCCAGTTCTGTCACCTCCAAACCTTACTCCAACACAATCAAATCGGGTGTGCAATGCTCTTGCTCTTCTTCAGGTTAGATGCCATTACACTTTGTCCATGCCTCTAGGCTGGCAATTATAAATTCCTTATATGTAATTGATATTTGGCATGTAATTAATACATTGGGGAAGTATTGTTTATCTTTTATCGTGTTATGTATCATTGAATTGTATAGTTTGTATATTTGTTTTAAACTTCCTAACTATCTAGTTACTTCTTTCAACTCATTGCTTTTGCAAAGTCAATCTTAAAATTTTGGAACTTTGGAAATCAACTGCTTAAGGTAGAAGACAAGTCATAATTATTTCCGGGAAAATTAACCTGGAGATTCCTATAATCTGTTTTTCAAATAGCTCCTTATTGGCTTGTGATCTTTGGAGGCTCTGATTTGGTTTTCTGTTAAGCCTGTGATAATTTGTTCTTTAGCTTGTCTTTTCTTTTTTTTAAGATTTCATTCTTAAAATTCAAATGAGCAATGGAAAATTAGTATTATTTTCTTGTCATTTGTGAGCATTTTAATCAAGATAACATTCCCAAAACAATGGTGGAAATGGTGGGATATGAATGTTCCCCTGTCCTCAAAACAGAACCATTATAGTGCCTAAAATACTTGAAAGGGCAAGTCCTGGAACCAGTATTATGGCCCATTCTTTCCTCTATTCATCTTCTCCCAGGAGCATCAGTGATTGCTAGCAGCTGAAGCCAACATTCCTTCTGCGCATGATGAATTGTCTGTTTTATAGTTCAAAACTGATGTGTAAGAACATATAAATTTTTTTGTTTTTCATATAAAATCTATATATACTTTTCTGATCTCTTTGCACTGTTAAGACTCATTAACATCATGGGGATTAATATACAAATGTCTAAAAGTCCAAGGACTAATTATGTAACAATTGAAATCCATGAGGGGGTTTTATAAACTTGAAGCCTAGGGACAGGGATCAGCTTGAAAATTAAATCAAACCGTTTGGTAATTTGATTTCTGTTCGTGACACACTGGATTTGAGACATGACTAGTGATTTTTCTTATGCTTTTCTACAGTGTGTTGCATCTCACCCAGATACAAAGATGCTGTTCCTGAGTGGTAACACCACTTCTGTTCTTGACACACTGAATTTTGATATTGTGGTTTCTACTTCAATTCTTGGCATGATTATTTTTTATATCAATAGCTGTAGCATGTGCTGAGAATAAGAGTTCCCGCCTCTATGATTACTGTAGAGACATTGGAAACTTATTGTGATATGTTTGGTGGTATCTGATTCAGCCCATAATGAGAAAGTTCACTTGTATAAATTACCAGATAAGATAAGCAAGGAAGGATTAGGAGGCAAATAGATAGACAAAGTTATGGATTTTTTATGCTCTTAGGATTTATCTTGTGAAGAGAGGTGAGTGTGTGCCTTAAATTCAGATACTTACTTCTAAACTGTTCATTCTTGAAATTAATTTACTGCCAGAACATATTTGCAAGTTTTTCTTTCTGCTGCTCGAATTTTATTTGCACTGAACTTTTTATCATATGGAAAAATGCATTTGTTATACTTCCTTTAGCTGAATGCTTTGGTACTATGGATGCTTAATTGATGTGATGATCTGCCTTAGAAATCTAATGCTCCCATTAAACAATTAGTTTCCATTAATGAAATGAATCTTGATTAGCAAAAGCTTTAATGCACCTGAGATGCCCATGCCCTTGACTCCATTAAGGCTCTTGACTTCTTGTATTGCTTGTAGGGTAGAATTTCTGTCTCCCATAATTTCAATATAATCATAAATTTTTATATGATTTTCCTTCCTAGCCATATTTTCTTTTTGACTTTTTCAGTACCTTCTTCCTAAGTTAGGTTGAACAGGAAGAGAGTATGTTCTCTCTGTTGTAAGATTACATTTTAGTAGTTCTTTTCCACTTGACATGAGTTTTATCCTACTTTATAAGATTCGTGCTTGTTTAAAGAATATGTGGACAGAAGCAATATCATCATTCAGAATTATTATCTATATGTTTCTCTTTTGCAGCCCACATACCTCTATATCTTTATCCTTTTCTTAATACAAGCAGCAAATCAAGACCATTTGAGTACTTGAGGCTCACTAGTCTGGGTGTCATTGGTGCCCTGGTGAAGGTACTCATCCTTGCTACTTTGTTAGACACTCTTAGCGCTTGTTTGGTCTCATTTTGGGAATCATCCAAATCATGGTTTGGTAAAAGCAGATAGTTTCTTACTTCCACTAAAATGATAATTTCTGGAAGTTTCTAATGTGAAAATAAAAACACTTGTCGTATTTGGAAAATTATGTGTTGAATCTTCAAAGTTCCTTGGTCTCACTTTGGAAATCATCCAAATCATGGTTTGGTAAAGCGGATAGTTTCTTACTTCCACTAAAATGATAATTTCTGGTAGTTTCTAATGTGAAAAAAAAAAACAATTTTGTCGTTTTTGGCAAATTATGTGTTGAATCTTCAAAGTTCCATTGTCTCACTTTGAAATTCATCCAAATCATGGTTTGGTAAAAGCAGACAGTTTCTTACTTCCACTAATATGACAAGTTCTGGTAGTTTATAATGTGAAATCAAAAGCACTTTTACCGTATTTGGCAACTTATGTGCTGAATCTTCAAAGTTCCTAATGGTTTGAACTTTGCATATGTAACTGAAAGAAACCTGTTTTGATGAACTCATCAGTTCAGTCAAGTGATAAATAAAAGTTCCTCATTGTTATGTTACCTTTTTAGCAAATTGTTTGTAGTTACTTGCTTTCCCTATTTACTACGTGTGAAGATGGAATCAATATTTAACAGGTGTGTTTGTCAGCGTTGATAATCTTTTCATTTTACTTCTTTGCCAGGTTGATGATACAGAAGTTATCCATTTTCTTCTCTCAACAGAAATAATTCCACTCTGCCTTCGCACCATGGAAATGGGCAGTGAATTGTCAAAAACAGTTGGGTTTTCTTATTCTCTCTTACCGCCTTGTGTAATTTCATGCCACTATGTTCTATAAGTATACCTTGTCAAGTTACAAGTTGCAACTGCTTTGTCATTTTTTTCTTCCATTCTTTTATCACCATATTATAATTTTAAGAAATGGTATTTTTTTCTTCTTGCAGATTGTCTTCTGGTTTTAATTTATGCATTTCTGCCTTTATGTTTGTATCGTTATTTCCCACTTATACATTAAACATGAATTCTATCTTCCTTTGGTCCAGTTCTGTGTTAGGCAAGTAAGACTTGGGCAATTCACTTGTATATAATTTATCAGTTTATGTACTTAGTGTTTATTAAAAGGAATAGCATTACCTTTAACCTAGAGACCTTGGCCTTGGGTTGTTTGACATTGTGAATCCTCTTATGGGTACTAGAGAGATATTTGTCTTATAACAAGTATTATGATATGGTCATGGGATTAGTAAGAAACTTTCTTGCTGTTTAGTTCCTTCAAAAAAAAAAGTTATTGAAAACACTGTATAACAAAAAATCTATTATGGCAGGTTGCAACATTTATAGTCCAAAAAATTCTGTCAGACGATGCGGGCTTGAAATATATGTGTACTACGGCTGATCGCTTCTTTGCAGTTGGTCAAGTTTTGGGGAACATGGTGGCAGCTCTCGCTGAGCAACCCTCATCTCGTCTGCTGAAACACATTATCTGTTGCTATCTTCGTCTATCTGATAATCCAATGTTGGTTTATATTCCCCTTTTGTTGCCATTTTGCAACGTGGTTAAAGTTCTTCCAGCTGTATGCAGATTTAGGAATTCATAATTTTGTTATCTTCTGCAAAAGTTACTTTTTGGTCCAAAATTAAAAGAAGAAGAACTTTTTGTTCAACAAATGGTTTACCAAACATAGTTCAACTCTACTTTTGCAATATGATTAATCTGTTTTTGCACTGTCCAACTAGGGCTTGTGCTGGATTAAGAACTTGCCTTCCAGACGTGCTAAGGGATTCTACTTTCAGTAGTTGCCTTCAAGTAAGTATCCGTAAATTAGATGTTATCCGTAGGAGTTCAGTTAAATAGATGATCATGCATATAAGAGAAGCATAAAAACCTAAATATCTATTTTAGAACTATAAATATCATTCCACTTTAGTTTAGTAGTGTCATTGGTTTTGATTTTCTGATCTTTATGTATGCATGCAGGATGATCAAGCAACTAAGAGGTTGCTGAAGCAATTGCTTCACAATGTCGACGTAAATCGTATGCAGCCGCCGTAGGCTCCCAAGAGGTTTTGATATTATGATGATGAACTGAGTAATGGACCAATAAAAATCATACAAGACTATTATTGGGTTTTTTTCCCCCTTAAATGAGACGAAATGAACTCATAATAAGCATGAGCAATAGTGTCAATTTCATTGATCCTTAGGACCAAACAACAGGGTGATGAGTTTGACAGGTTACATTTGATTCATATGACTTGCAAGTTGGTGTGCTTGGATTTTGGAAGTTTATTTCTAGATCTAGTGCCTTTTTTGGAATTTGATTCATATAACTTGGGATTTTATTTTTTTAGACAAATATAACTTGTGATTTGGGGTGCTTGGATTTTGGAAGTTCATTTCAAGGTTGAGTAGAGCTTTTGCTGTGCCGCACACAGCAGTCATCAATACCATTCAACATTCCACATTGGGCCACGTCATTCCCATGTTACTGATTCCAAAACAATTTAATTTCCTTCTTAGTCTCTTCTTACTTCTTTTGTAGTGGCCAATTCATCTTGTCTTGTCTTCCAGCTTGGCTTCAGTTGCAGTTCCTTGCTGTCCATTCTCTCAAGTTTTCTCTACCCCATGAACTAAAAAACCTTCAATATTATAATTTTCTTTTAAAACACATTAATGCATGAAATACCTGAGTGCAAATCTAAAATAATGTAAAGAACCAAAAGTTTAAGTGTTTTTCTTTGGTTCTTGTTTTTTTTTTTTTGGATACAGTGTATTCTTTGGTTCTTAATGTGGAAACAAATTAAGTTTATTTCATACAATTGATAACTGATTAACTATACTGATGAGAATTTCATAACTCGTTCAAGTTTGAAATCATTAGTTGATGATTTTGAAATTTTGAAGGCCTTTTTCTAGAATTTTTCTTCTTTTATTTTGGCTAACCAACAACTTATATTTTTCCACTACAACATTGGCATGTTTAAGTGTTTAAAATAATTATATTCAGGTTAAAAAGTGTTTAAACCTAAAGGAATATAATTAATCTCCTATTCACTATCATGCTCAGGAGTTTAAACCTAGGGGTATTCATGAGATGGGACGGGATGGAATAGGCATATTCCATATCCTATCCTATAAAAAGACTGGTACAACAAAGTTGTTTTGTGTCTCGTTCCATTCTCACCGGGATTAGAATGACAACGGGATCTGTATGGGCCCGACGTCCTGTTTATATTTTTTTTAGGACTTTTTTTCTTACTAAAAATATTATATGAAGATATTCTTTTATATACTAATATTTATCTAAAAAAATATATTATTTATATTTAATAAAATTGTTATGTGAAAAATAAACTTGGTATATGATAATATATATATCTAAAAAAATTATATGATACCATCATTCCATATAAATAATATCTATCTAAAAATATATTATTTATATATTTAATAAAAATATTAGATTTTCTGGTTAAAATACAAATATCAATATATTATATATGTTAATTAAAATAATAAGAAAATGATTTTGGAACTAGACAAAAAGCCACAATGGAACAAAGTCCCATCCCGATAATAATTTTCTCCTATCCCAAATTATTCAAATAATTAAACACCCTTAGTTAAGCCTAGAGGAATATGTAAGTATTTTTAGATATTAATCAAATAATTAAAATACTCAAAATTCCACATGTGGTATGGTGATGTGGCATCTTGCTAAATAAAAAAAAGGGCATAAACTATTAAATTTAACGACAATTTTAACAACAAGGTCGTTGGTGATAAAAATTTGAAAGTTCATGGTTTTTTTTTTAAACTTTTAAGGATGAGGGGTTATACGTAACACACTCAAAGTTTGAGGGTCTTTTATGTATTTTGGCTATAACAATTATCAAAAGGACAACTCAGATATTTTTTTATGTTAATCGTTTGGCATTACAAAAATATTCGCCATCGTGTTTCACTAAAATAGTGGAATGAATTTCATTTCTAAAACCATTGCATGGCCCTTCATAATAGATCGCATTGAAATAATTTTGAGTTTCTTTTTATGATTATTGTTCAAGTGAAATTGATTAAATTATTTCACAGTCGACATACAACTATACAACATGATATACCTAACAAAAAAAAAAAACAATTTACTCAAGTTGCCCGGCAAATTGAAATAATCAAGCGCAAATATTATATTATTATGTATATCTTACAATGAGCCAATGGGTACATACAAAACTCATTATTTAAATAGATAGAGAGATCATTATAATTTTCTTAGCCAACCAAGAGATTACTATTTAAATATAGTTCTTTATGCTATATCCGTCTTCTCTTTCACTTATTTATAAATTAAAAAAAATTAGATTTATTAGTTATTTGTAATATTTGCAATGTATACGTATTAGTTCCCCTAAAATATCTCAGTTAGTTGTTGGGCAAAACAAAAATTCTCAGTTAGTCATTTGCATATTAATAATTCCTATATTTAGCCATGTAGGATAGGAGCATAGGAGGAGCATTAATGCACATTAAAATCCTTTTAAGGCTGATATTTTTTGTTTTCCTTACCTGATTTTAAGGCTGAAATTCAAAAAATACCAATATTTAACAAAATAATTGTATAGATATATAATACTCCTATATACATATTAAAACGGCATCGCTATGTGATATACCATTCAGTACACTCGATGCATTAGCATAATTCAAGAAAATACAGAAAAATTAAGGGTATATTCATATGTAGTTGAATTATAAATTGCAATGTTACTTTATTTTTTATTAGTAATTTATTTTGAATATGTTTATTTTATATTTAATTAAATTGACTGTTCAAAACTCATTTTTATACCTAATTAATATTTTTTACATGGCTAACTAATTGGGTCAAATTTAAATATTGTAAGGCCCATTGGAGCAGTTCTCTCAAAAGTTGTTTTGTTAATTGCATTCACACAAATTTGAACTCTACCAGAACTAACACATATTAATGTATGATTTATATTTCATATATCAATATTCAATATATTTGTGAGTACGTCATATCAGTGGCTTTAAAATGGAGTCATAAATACCGAATGACGTTACACTATTTCGTGTGCCTTAAAACCAGAACCATATATGGAGAGTTTAAATGGATGATAGTACAAACAACACACCATATCACATCTCTAATTCGTTATTATTAATATATCTAATCCAATGTTCCAAAAGTAGGACAAGGTGTTAAACTGGAAAGATCATAAACTGGTCTTTATTTTCATAATTCAACGGGTTAAATTTGTGGGTGGATTGATCGATGGCCTAATAATTAATTAAATTATTAATATGTGTGGGTGTATATATATATGAATAAATTTATGGCAAATCTAATTGTAAACATAATAAAACACCTTCAGGCACACAAAAAAAAAAAAAAATAGTATGGCGGCATCACAATATATGAAGTTTTCAATAACATAATACCATCTGGCTAAATAGCCTGAAAATATATTGGATTTTTATAAGTTTTTAATTTTTACTTTTGTAGGGTTTTCAATTTTTTTCCATAATTTTTTCACTTAAGTCCAAGATCCATATGTGATCATTAAATATTTCAGTTAAGTAATGTTCCCCTATTCTGCAAATATCCCCCTCTCTTTTCAACGTTGTGAATCGTGATTAATAAATTAAGAGAGAATCAAATTAATATATTAAATTTGTTTGGGCAATATGTGTGTGTGTGTTAAATTTGAATTGGGATCAAATCGATATACACAGAATGAAAAGTAGTTGTGGAATGTAGTAATTTAATTTTTTTTAAAAAAATCAAGATTATATTCTTACTTAATTTCAACTATATGTAACTTCCTTAATCTGTGTGTTTCAAACTTTCAATTAAAAGGATAAGGGAGTGTACAACCAACATAAACTAAAATCTCCACAAAATATTGGTTAGCCAATAGAACCCCAATCCTTGTTAAAATTCGCTTAAATTTATAGCTTGCTTTTTAAAGAAAAATAATACTCTTTTTAGTTCTAATTATAAGGTTCGGTTGACTTTTTTTTAGAAAATCTTAAGAAAGTTGATTATATTATTTTAAAATATTAATTTTTTTTTCAAACTATGTTATTTGACTTATAAACTAATATATAATATAATAAAAATATGACTAAATAATATAATATCTTTTTTATGATTCTTTAAAAAAAATTAATTAGACTTTATAATTAGCTTTTTTAATATTAGTCTTTAGTCTATCGAGCTGTGGATATCTTGCGAAAGTAAAAAAAAAATCAGAAGGAGTATTATATTAATTAATATGATGACTATGATTGAAATAAAAAAATTACTCAAGTTGCCAAACAACAAATCCTCAGCTGACGTATTTTTTGAATGAGCTGATGAGATACAAACAAAATGTTACTACTTCTCCAGATAGACAGCTCTGTATCCAAACATATGATATTTTCATGGCGTCATCAGGTACAAACAAGAATCTGGGGTCTCATAATACTATGAGTATTTTTTAATCTATTTTTAGAAAATCAGGTTTAAGAATTTTCTGTAGTATTGTCATCATTAAAATACTCAATATAATAGTGTTATTACTTCTCTCCAAAGCTTACAAATTTACTGTTGGGGCAGTTAGTAAATTCTCCATAAAAGTAGTGGATCTTCCAAGTCATCTCTAGTGCCATGCCAATTCAGTTGGCAGCGGCTTTTGCAAATTACAAAGTTGATTCAAGCCATGCTTGAAGACACTGTCCTTAAAAGCTATTATGCAACTAGTGACAAATAAGAAGCGGCACTCTCTAAGATTAAACAAACTCTTCTTGCAAAACTAGGATGAACAAAACTACAGAAGATAATAGAACTCAACAAGGAAAAATACTAGAGAAGGAAAGAGAAGTTGCTCAATGGCTCAAAGCTAATCCACAGTCCCTCGGTCTCATACCCCTTTTATAGGTTGCGAATCATTATAATATTGGGCACCCTTAAACACGTTTAATGACAATTAACTTATCAATTATTGCACATAAATACAATTTAATGGGTAATTACATAGTCATGAAAACATTTTATGATGATTAAAGACGTTAGTTACAAGCAATGAAGACTCATAATTATTATTAGAGCAATGAATTAATTATATAGATATTTTCTATAAAGAGTGCATAGTACTACTACGTTTAACTCTTACCCAAGAAGGGAGATATTGATAGGTTTCAACTATATTTCTGATGGTCCATTGTCATATGAATTAGCCTATTCCTCCTCTTGACCTAGTTACTAGTCTAAGATCAATTGTTATTACTTGAACTCCACAATCCCATACAATGTGGAACTCTTCCTATGATACACCCACACACAATATATTTATAACAGTTCCCCACATGTATAAGAGGAAGCACCATTAGTTGAGTTAATTCATGAGTACAGCCATTGTATCTGATGGTCCTCTGAACTATGAGCTAGACTTAGACCGGTAACACTTACTACATAGAGATGTTAGTGAAGCATACTTCTATAAACCAACAAATCTTGGGTGTGTACTAGAGGCATTAAGAGTCATATTATACCCTCATATTTCCGTTGTTAATGTTAATTTTGTCTATTAAAACGGTCACCATGTGGCTATTGCATAACGAATGCTCTAAGTATTTTGTTACAATCTCATAAGAGCAGCCTCACTCCACATTCATAGAGGTAATTTTATGAAATGTGCCTGCAATGAGGGCATCATATTGTAGGATTATGAAATCATTAAGAGCTTTTGTTTAGCTTCATCAAAATGCATTTTAGCACTTGCCCACACCATAAGAAGGGATTAACAATTTATTTAGTTCTAGCAGAACCAACAAATGACTCGTTTTTACCCATATGACCTTTTTCATGGGTTCACCAATTACAAAGGTTAGGTTGACCATCGCCATGAATTTTGAATTAGCCTTAATCCTATTCCCCTCAGCTAATTTAATTCTTCCTGAGGTTTTGTCAATGAATCCACAAGTCAACTTTTTGACCTCACAAAATCGATTAAGATAACTCCACAATTTTTAAGCGCTCTTATTCACAATTTATCTCAAATGATTTTCACATGCATCATTGTTTTTCCTATAGTGACCACTGCCTTGGAAATCTCAATTCATCAACACCAAGTACAATTCTCACCAAAATTCTTTCTAATTCTAAAAAATTTACTCTTCAATTGTAGCTATCTTCAGAGTAATAAACTCTGACTCACAATATTTAATTGTGGCTACTAGTAAATTTTTCTTATAAAACTGAAACTCAGTTAACATCTGTGTATCTCAATACTACTCTTCTTACCTTTTCATCTATTTTCTGTTAAACTCTCCCTTCCTCCCTTCTACTACCCAGATTTCGGTTGGGGTTGTAACAGCGTCCTCCACCCCATGACGACATCATCGCATATTAGAGAGAAGAGAAGGCAACAACCCCTCCCCATCACCTCTTCTTCTCCTCCTATTGGTGTAGCACCATTGTGATTTTGGGATTTAATTGTCTTTATCATAAAGCTTCACAAGACCAAAAGTGTTCACAAAATGTAGGATTTCTGACGTACCTGGAATCCAGTCGACTCGTTGTGTACCCACACGAGATTGGAGTACCAATTTGAACTCTAATCATGTTGTACGAAAGAAACACCAGGATAGATGATTTGACACAATATTTATATGGTTTTCTAGGGTATTTTAGGTCTTAATTTCCATTTACTCACATTATGCATGGTATTTATAGTATTTGGATTAAATGTGTCACACTGTGCATTTTATTGAATAATGGGTAAAAATGGATTATTTTATATCTTTTAATTATGATTCTTCACTTGCCTTGGCAAAGCCTCTTTGTT
>JBAGKO010185941.1:0-15667 GCA_037177275.1 Acacia concinna
ACCCAAAACCGCTACAAATGTTGAACTTTGTAGCGGTTTTTTCTAACTGTTACAAATGAAACGCTACAAAATAGCTTTTTTTTTTTTTGTAGTAAAACATGTATCTCAACATCCAAAAGCCACTTCTTGACTTTTGGTGATGTTTGTATTAGCTTTTTTTCAATTGGATTTTTATAGAAAAAGCTACTTTAAACCGTAAGCTAAAATGTTATGTTTTTAGTTTTTTCACCATAGAGAGACAATAAGTTATTATCATGGAGAGAGAGGAAATTAAATACTTCATGAAGAAAAGATATTGGCTCCCACCTCCTTTCATTACAATAACATTCTAGACCTTCTTACCAAAAAAACAAAAAACAAAAACATTCTAGACCTTATTATAAGTTTGCTCTTCCCTTTTTCTTTTTTCTTTTTCTTTTCCAGAATTATAACTTTACTTGATAAAAATTTTAATCATACTTATAGCTCTACTTAGGGCTTGTTTGGTACGAGCGATTTGGAAGAAAAGGAAAATTTTTATAAGTTTAATTTTTAAAAATTCAAAAAGTGGGGATAAAAGTTTTAGAGAGAATTCTATTTAAATACCACATGAATTTACAAAACCCAAAAAGGTCTGTTAACATTTCAAAAAGACACCAGGGTACCATAAACCAAATTAGTTTTTTATATTTTTCTAAAGTGAAAAGTGATCCAAAAACTAACGAATTACATTACTCTTATGGGTAATCTCATTACTCTTATAGCAAAAAAATCTCCTCTCTCCTTTGTTTTCCAAATTTTGCTGAAGTGAAAAGTGATCCGGAAACTAGTGAATTCCATTACTCTTATTGCTAATCTCATTACTCTTATAGCGAAAATCCCCTCTTTCCTATGTCACGGGCACATTCCTCTCTCTTTTGTCACTATGCGTCAATCAATGTCATTGTCAGTGTCAGATGAACAGTGACAAATGAATAGTAACAGAGGGAGAGAGAAAAACAAATATCATAAAATTATAGATAATCTCATTATTCTTTAGGTAATTTCATTACTCTTATAGCAAAATCCTATTACTGTTCACATCCAAAAATTTGAAAACCCAATTTGATCCCATGTCTTTTTGAAATGTTAACATACCTTTTTTGGTTTTACAAATTTATGTGGTATTTAAATGAAATTCTCCCAGAGTTTTAAATTATTTTTTATACATTTTTTATTTATTAAAATTTTATAACCCCACTTCTTAAATTTCTTTAAATTCAACTCCTACAATTTTTATTTTTCCTTCCTTTCCCTTCCCTCCCCTCTCCTTATACCAAACAACCCCTTAAAGGCTAATGATGATTGTTTTATAATTTTATCCTTATTTATGAAAGTTTATAAGAATAAATAAATAATAAAATTCAAGGGAAATCAAGAAAACCCCCCATTCTCATCAACTAAATTTTTAAAACGTGACTTTTATCCAATTTTTACTTAAATTTAAGTAATTTAGTATTTTCGAACCTTTTCAATAATTAATTAATTTTTTATTTTTATTATTATTAAATTTATATCATTTTCAGTAATTTTACATTCAAACTTGCTTTTGTCTTAATAATCCAAACAAGTTTTAGTTTATTGAAATGACTTTTTAAAAAGTCAATCCAAATATAAATCACATTTCACAATCTAGTATTTACTTTATCTTACATTGGCAAAAGTAAGATTAAAAAAAATTACTTCTACCACCACTAATCCAAGCACACCCTAATTGCAAGCCATGTTGCTATTAAGGCCATCCTTTTTCCTTAGACACACTACCTTAGAATTGTGTATATATGACGCTGTATATATCGTGATTATAGGATACCCACCATATATAGAGAGGCAGGATTGCCTAGTTATATATGATGGTTTTTTTAAAACAACGTCATAAATATAAGAAAATTATATGACGGTTTTTCAAAAATGGTCATATATAAATACGCGGAATTTAAAGTGCCATACATTTATCATATATATGACGGTTCTATAAAGAAATGCCATATAAATTAAATAAATATATGATGGTTCTTAAATATTAGTTAGAATATATATGACAATTCTTTGTTGAAAACCCGTCATACATATAATATTTGACGGTTGTTATGAAACAACTACCATAGAAATGCCTTTAAAACCCTATTTTCACTACGCTTACATACATACTTAGCAAATTTCATTCGTTGCACACTCTTCTACACCACAGGCCACACATCAGCCACTTCTTGCATACCCACCTGAATTTCTCTATCGTTCGCACTCTTCTAATGCACATCTACTGTGTCTACCTCACTGCGAATATGCTAACTAGTAGTAGATATGATCTGTAGTAGATAACAGACTTTGTTATTCCACCATTGCATTGAACGGAAGTACTAATGTTTCTTCAGAACTTTGCAAATTATGCAGTGAATCACATAAAAGAAACTTTCTACCCTTAAGTATATTATTATCATTTACTGCTAAAATTTTTTATGAATCTAATTGATCTGACTACTATAGATTTGGGTATATATGACGCTTTATATATCACGGAGTCGTTGTGCAATGTGTAGGTCATTGTGTATCTGGTGAATGGCATAAAAGTGAAACTTTTTTACGTTCTTCCAATCTCTATTTTTCTTGTTTACTACGCTTATTCTATTTTGCAAGATCAATCGTCATCATTTTTGTTTTGCAATCGATTTATTGAGCTCTCGAGATGAATATTTTGTCCTTTTAGGATCAATGTATACTGTTTCACATTATGATTTAATCTAATAAAATCATAAATAGCTTAACATTGATCCGTAAAGGGTATAAGATTATATGAGGGCTCAATATAAATGAACCGTAAGATAAAATAATGATGGTTGGTCTTCTAAAACAGAAAAGGATATGCTTGGCGGTTATTCAATAGAAACTGTCGTATATTGATATATATATATATATATATAGCGGTTGTTATTTAACAATCATCATTTATAAGTGGTATATACATGACGTTTCTCACTAAAAAACCATCATATTTAGGGAAATATATATGGTGGTTTTTTAACCGACATATATATGGCATTATATAATGGTTAGAAACCGTCATATATGGGCAAAAACAACTATCAAATATAGACAATTATGTAGTAGTGACATCTGGATATCATAGATATATGTTGCATACATCATATTTGGAATATATATTAATTGTGAATATTATAAGCTTCTTTCGAGCATCTTCAGCCAATTAATAAGCATCATTATGCTTATGGAACTAGTAAAAAAAAATTCTTTACGCAGTAAATGCCTTCTAAACCGGTTTTGGAGCCGGTTTAGATAAAAACAGTCGTACAACCGGTTCAGATTGTCAACCAATATTTGTAAAATTCTTGTTGGTCACACTTTCTTACCTTTATTTTTCACAACCAGTTGAACAGACAATTTCGTCTAGCTCTTGCGCAAACTCTCACCTTCAAAGCTACTAGGCACCATTGTGCACACACTCACCGGTGTTGTTGGCTCACTTCGATGAGTGACATAGAGACTCAAATTAAGAGACACTCGCCTCAGCAAGCACCTTACTCACTAGGGCGAGTGACACTGAGACTTGTAGTTTTCAGGAGACACTCATCTCAGAGAGCACTCTACTCATTGTGGGGAGTGACACAGAGACTCACTCCCCAGCTTAGTTAACACTAGCTTGGCGAGTAACTCTCTTCCCAAAGCAAATGATACACATAATCCAATATAATCTCATTGCAGGGAGGTGCTCGCCTTGGCGAGAACACAACTCACCGAAGCGAGTAGCTTCAGAATGCCTCAAACACAGAGAATTTCCCAAACCATAATGCACTCACTAATTCATACCAAATCATGGCTTAATTTACACTAATCCTTTATTGTAAAAATCTAGGATGTTACAGTTTTGCCCTATGCATTACCAGTTGCGCACACCCAAACATCTGGGTTTCACAAGCTTTACCCTCATTTCTATGGTCTAAGTGGCCAGGTTAGTTCCCATTCATTGCATCATGGAGAACCATCTCGTAGATTTGGCGTTCATCGTCTTCAATAATTTGGAGCCACCAAAACCATTCCATTTGGAGTCAGCTAGTTAAGCCATTAACTAATAGATCAATGCCTTAAATGCAGTTGTAGTTCTAGCTAATGAGCCCTTTGGCATAGTGCAAAATGAAGCAGAAACTAGTGTACCTGTAGAGCGTGTTGTCCCTCCAGAGACTTTTGAGGCACGAGTTCTTCATGAGGTGGCAGAACTTAAGGGACATGGTTCGAGCCCTTTTGAAACACCAGTCTCCACATCACAACCATAGGTTCACAATCCCACTCAAGGGGACACACTTCCTTAGCCTGTTTAGCTTTATTTTGGATTATTGTACATATTCTAAGATATCTCTCTTTGCATATTTACTATCTTTAGATGACTGTTATTGACATCACTTCTTACATTCACTTATTGCACTTGTACTTAAATTGCAAATTTTGGTGAAAATAATGTTTGAGATGTCCCTATTTTATTATATATTTTTATGAGTGTCTTACCAATTTAGAGATTAAAATGACAAAAGCAAAAAAACATTATGAATGAATGTTTAACAAGTCACCTTCCTTTATTTTGGCAAGAATCATGAAGTGAAAGAAAATTTTCACCCCAACACCAAAAGCTAAAACCCCCAATATGAATCATTCGCCTTAAAAGTATTGTCACAGTAAATGTTGCCACAACCAACCCTAAGAATATCCTGAGGGAAGAGATCTAATATGAAAACTATGAGGTAATAGAAGATCACATATGCATATCATAGGTTGGAAAATCTACATCACCCCCTAGTCATTTCATAATCAAAATGTAGTTGGACTCTAATTTGTACAAGCAATCAAAAAAAAAGGAATTAATGTTTCAGAAGTCACCTTTTAATTACTTTTGCATTTTTAGTACAAGTTAATAAATTTTAGCACATTAACATTTCATTAAAAAGCTCACACTAACATATGTTTGAGATTATTAACGTTATGATAACTTTTGTTCTCTTTTACAACGTTTATGATTACTTTTGTTCCAAAAAATATTTTATGGTTACTATTACATTTTTCAAACAAAAAGTTAAGAGTTATTTAAACACATTTACCGTTTATTTTGTCAAGTAAATATTATTGTCTTCATGCAAGAGAGTATAACATAGGTTGTATCGCTATGTTGGAAAATTTAGTTACTAATTTGAATGATAATGACAAGCATAATCAATGTTTTAACTAATCCTATAAGCCTTAGTATCTCGTGTAAAGTATTTTGTGGTACTATTTTATCCTTAAAGTATTAATTTTTATGGAAAATCTTCACCCACAAAGTATTTCTTTATGAGCAATTTTAACAACGCTATGAACTTCCAAAAAGTCCTTTTTAAGTAAATATGTATCCAGTACTATGAAGTATTTTTAGTAACAACTTTTGGCTTCTTTACGTACCCAAAAAAAAACTTTAAATTGCTCGATAAATCACAAAGTACTTTAGGATAATGGGAACACTTTAAAAAATTACTCTAGTATGTTAGATGAAGTAGAAAATACTTTAGGAAATGAAATACATTTGAGAAAATACTTTAAAGTGTGGGACATATCATAACACTATAATTATTACGAAACTAAAATCAAGTTGAGAGAAATTAAATTATATTGTAAAATGTGTAACTAATTTTGCAAAATTATTTAATCATTATTTTTTAACTTACACTCCATATGTACCCTATGTGACCAAGAGTCGTTGCTCCACCTATTAATTTAGTTTTATTCTCAAATAATTACAAAAATTTGAAAAAACAAATATAATACTTTTTTAAAAAAGAATAGAGATGTACTTGAGTGGATTCATAAAATGAACTCTCTCTTTCCATTCAAATTCATGCAAGTCAGGGCAAGACCTGAATTTATGGTTGAGGCATATGCTTGGGTTGGACCTATGTAAGCCCAAAATTATCGCCCATGATATCAGATTTTTTTCTTGGATGATATATATGGAATTAACTATTTTTCTTTTTCTTAAAAAAACTTGCTTCTATCCTAACTAGAGTCGATAAAACAGGCCTTACCTGCGGGGTCAACCCGCGAACTGGCAGGTTGGGACAAGGTTAGGGTTGGGATTTTTCCAACAGCCTGCACCGCCTAGCCCACAGGTTGGTGCGGGCTAGCCCGCGGGTTTGTGGGTTGGCCTGCATATATATATATATATATATTGTAAAAAATATTTATATTATAAACCCTATAAATATTATACTTCCACCTTGATATCTCATAATTTTAAAGAGAAAAAACTCTCAATCTCCCTCTTCTTTAATACCATATTATTATATATTGATTACTTGAAGATGATTTGATGTTTTGTTGTAAACTTTGATAAATTTAATAACTTTATCTCTTGAATTGTGAATTATTTTTTAAATATTTATAAATAGAATGGTTGATACTAGGAAGACAAACTTGATAACTAATATATATAAGCTTTTGACTTTTAACCATGTTGATTTTTTTTTTTGTGGAAAAAATGCGGGCCAACCCGTGGACTAGCTCGCAAACCCGCACTGCGGTTTAGGGTTAGGGAAATCCCAACCTGTCGAAGTGCGGGCCCGCGGGTTGGTGCGAGCCAACCCGCAACCTATGAGTTGTCTCACATTCACAGCTCTAAGTGCACCACACAATTTAGATAATTTTTTAAGTATGTTACTAGACGCCTTTGAAAAAAAATACTTCACGGTGCTTGGTGTGTTAAAAAAATACTTCTAGGGTTAAATGCACCACAAAATACTTTGTGGCACTAGCTATATCTAAAAAATATTTTAGGATGCTAGATGCATCTTAACCCTAAAATCCTAGATAGTATAACTTAGCTTAATTTGTCCAATAAGTTTTAGTTTTTCTTTTGAGTTAAGGTGCAATTTACTCCCCAATGTTTTTAGCTTGTTGTAATTTTAGTCTTGACATTTTTTTACCCAATTTTAGTCCCAACATTAGTAATTTGGTTCAATTGGTATCCTCATTAACAAAATGGTTTGGTTGACTGTTAAATGAAATAGCTTGACCAAAATAAAGCCATGTGTCAAGATGAAATATATTATTTTACTGAAATTATTTTTTTAAAAAAAAGAGAATAGTTGGAGCCATGAGAGAGTATCTTTGTCGCAAGATTTGAGCACAACAGCAAGATCGAGCGAGAGAGACCATGCAGATCAAGGAGAGAGACCGAGGGAGAGTGCAGTGAGAATCAGAGTCGGCTATCGATAGTAAGGATCAGAGCCAGTGATATTCTTTGCCATAAGGAAGCATGTGATTGCAAATGTTAAAAGGGCCAATGATATTGAATGGGAGAGGAGAGCATCGATAGTAAGGATAAAGGAAGCATCCGTCATTAGCACTACTCCTCTACGGCCGTTGGTTGCCAAGCTCCTCCATAGACGTCCTTTGCATAGCTCCTCTTGAAAGCTTGCCAGCCACCTTAACTAAACCCTAGAAGAAGAAGAAGAAAAGAAAAATCTATAAAGTGGAGAACAGAATCAGCTATGATGATCAAGAAAATGAGGGTGATGGACAATGTCATGGGTTGTAGGAAATCTTTAGCATCCTCCAACCTTAACGAACTCAACTACAATTAGATCTAGGAGGAGGAAAAAGTGGTGGTTGTAGAGGGTAAGTGATGATGATGAGAGTAGGGATTGACGGTGAAGGGCTAAAGGCAAGAGTTGCGATGGTAGTGAGGTGAGGGAAACTACGTGGCAATTGGACAAATTATTTAAGCACACCTAACATTAATATGTGGGACATATATAATGATTTTAACACCATTAGGAGTTTCTGTTAGTTGTGGTACCAATTGATCCAATTTAGAAAGGCCGAGACGAAAATTGCACAAAATACATTAAGATTAAAATTGCAACTTGCTGAAAACATTAGGGGGTGTATTGCACTTTAACCATTTTATTTTATATTTCTCCTGAATAAGCTAACAGCTAAAAGAAATATGTAACAAAATATGATATTATTATATGTTAATCTAAGGTTGAATCTTTTACTGCTATTGCAAGATTCGATCCATTAATGTGTCATAAAGGTTTCTTTCCATCTTTTATCTAAACTTTTTAGTAGAAATGGGGTTGGAAAACACTAAACAAGCCAATTCAATTTTCTCAATTCAAATTATTTCATGGATAGATATAAATATATACATACATATATGTGTGTGTATAACAAAATCAAATAATTTAGTTCAAGTTAATATTACTATTTTGCATGTTCAATAAATAATCAAGGTATTACCAAATTGGTTTAATTACTTCTTTTATATCTCTCATAAAAAACTAGGGGCTTAAACAATTAAACTGGCCTCTATCTAAAGTTAAATTGAGCTCTTTTAATCCCACAGGAATGAAAGTTAGATAAGGATAAAAAGGGGATCCAATTCTATCAGATTCACATGTAAAATGTGAGACTCACCCAATATGAATTCTAGGTTGAGTATTTGACAACTATTACGTGATCAATTGAGAATAGAGACAAACGGTAATTGGGATTTTTTTTTTCATTGATGTGTTAGAGATATATATTTTTTCCTTTTCTCTAGTTTCCTATAATTAAAGGAAAATTTGAAATTTAGTCCCAAGAAAAGGGATTATACGATCAAACAGTCCCGTGAAATCTTTTAATTGTAAAAAAGTTCTAGAGTTGTCAATGCTTAATATGGAGTTGTAAATGATAACTCCATGTTCTGGAGTTGTCATTAACCACTCAATGTTAAGGATTAACAACTCTATGGGATTTTTTTGCAATTATATGATTTCATGTGAGACTTTTTTGAAATTATGCGATTTTGCGGGACCGTTTGATCGTATAATCCCTTCCTTTGGACCAAATTGCAATTTTCTCTTAATTAAACCAGTGGTTGAAAAACATTGAACTAGCCAATTCAATTCCTCAATCAAAATTAGTTCAATGAATATACTATGAAATACCATTATTGCATAATCAATTGAAAATAAAAACAAGCATTGATTGGATGATAAAATTAGGATCAATTTGTTATATTTCTCCTCAATAAACAAAGGGTTGAATGAGAAACTTAGATTGTATAATACCAATGAACCGTAATATAGGGTTGTATCTTTTACATGTGTTGTATGATTAATTGAAAAATCAGATAAATAATTATTGGTTGATTCTATTCATTAATGTGATATATACACTACTACAAAAAGAAGATTTTACTTCACTAAAAGACATCCATTTCCAAGAATAGGGAAGTAAAAAGTAAATACGGTGGCAATCTTGTAATTTAGAAGAATTTTGGAGCACTTTCGACGCCCATAATGATGCCTAGTAACGTAATAAAAAACTTACGGCGGCACCAATTTTGAATAGGGACACCATAAATAGACTTTTAACGTCTATAATAAAAATTGTGGATGCCTTAAGTCGCCAATTGGCGTTCTTTGCCAGGTTCCCACTTATGGCGTCGCCACTAGGCCTTAAGGACGTTGTAAGGGGAACTTATAGCGTCCCTATTAGGCTTTGGGGACATTGTAAGAGGGAGTTACGGCGTTCCCAAGGTCTCCTTAGTGATGCCATAGACCTACAGCGTCACCAAGGAGTCCTTAGGGACGCCGTAAAGGGGCCCAATTTTCCCTCTTCTCCCATTTTTCGGTCCCACCCTTTCTCTCACCTTTTTCCCACTCCTTTTGATCGTTGCCCCACCCCCGATCGCCAGCCCCCACCTCAGTGTTGCTTCCCACCCCGTGTCACCCTCCCCTGCCCTGTCGCTACTCCACCCCTGTGTCTCCCGCCCCCTCCCCACCCCTGTCCCCACTTCACCCCTCCCCGCGTTGCCCACCCCCTTCCACCCCTTGTTGGCACTCCCTTGCCACTCCACCCCCTACGCAGCCTTTAACTCCGTCGCCATACCCCCATGGCGGGAGACCCCTCCATACCTGAAGGCGTCGACCTACCTTAAGTGACCATTGGGTAGTGTTTATAGTTTATAGAAGAACTTAATTTGATCAAATGATTAATGTTATTATAAGCAATTCAGTATGATTTGGTTGTATTGATTTGCTTTAAAGTAGGATTGATACTGGACACTGTTGTTAATAGAATTCTTAATGTATATTGTTTTGATATGATTCTACTGTACTGAAATAGTTGTTGTTAAATGTTTAGGAGTATTACTATATAGCAAAATGCTGCCGAATTTTTTACAAATATGTGTAAAAGACAATTATGTTTTATGACTCATAGTATTATTTCTTTATATATGGGTATTTTTTGAAAATGTAATGATGATCAAAATGTCTTAGGGGTACTAAAATGGGTCATAATTGGATGAATGCTCTAAGAACTAGTGAGGAATATGAGAAAGATGTAGAAGAGTTTATTCAATTCGCTAAAAGGAATGCGTTTGATAAGAAGGACATGTATTTTTGTCCTTGTGTCAACTGTTTAAACGAAATTCAGTGGAATGTGAATGATATAAGGGATCATCTACTGTGTGACGGAATAAATCTTAGGAACACAAAATGGATTTGGCACGGTGAGAAAGAAGTCAGTTCTACTTGTCAATAGAAAGAGGTTATAGAGGGAGATGATGATCATAGAATGCAGAGAATGATTCACGATATTGAGTTAGAATCTTTTGTTGCACATCCACATGTAAATAAAAGCATCCGAAGTGATACAGAGATACCTCTGTACCCCGAGTGTACTAAGTATGCTCGTGTATAAGGAGTTTTGCATTTGTTGAACTTAAAGGCAACTTGTGGGTGGATTGACACAAGTTTCATTGTACTGCTTAAGTTATTGTGTGATATGCTTTCAGAAGAAAATGTGCTCCCAAATCGGATGTATGAGGCCAAGAAAATATTGTCTGCGATGGGAATGGAGTACAAAAAGATACACACTCGCCCTAATGATTGTGTGTTGTACATAAAAGAGTATGAAGGTATGAGTGAATGTCCAAAATGTAAAACTTCATGATACAAAATGAAGAAAGATAGTAGTGGTGGTAGTGAAGAGATTGCTAAAAGATAGTCGTTAAATGTGTTGTGGTATCTTCCAATAATACCGCGATTTAAGCGGTTGTTTGCAAATGTAGCAAACGCGAAGGAGTTGATGTGACATTGTGATCAAAGAATATTTTATTGAAAATATCTTCGGCACCCGGATGACTCACCATAGTGGAAGAAAACAGGTGAAAAGTTCCCTGATTTTGGCAGTGAACCAAGAAACCTTAGGCTTGGCCTTTGTACTAATGGGATCAACCCGTACGGCCATCTTAGTGTGCTCACAGTGCATGGTGGTTCTCTTAGTTATATACAACTTACCTCCCTGGTTGTGTATGAAATACAGTTACATGATGCTTCCCATGATGATTTCTGGACTGAAACAGCCGGGAAATGATATCAATGTCTACTTAGTGCCTTTAATTGATGACCTAAAGAAGTTGTGGGAAGAAGGTGTAGATGTGTTTGATACATGTATAAAAGAGTATTTTGAGCTTCGTACAATGATTTTTACCACGATAAACAGTTTCTCTACATATGGAAACTTGTTAGGGTACAGTGTCAAGGGGCACAAAGTATGCCTGATATGTGAAGATGGTACACACTTCCATCAAATTAAACAGGGAAGGAAAACAATATACCTTGGTCATAGAAGGTTTCTTCATCAGTTCCACCCCGTATTGGAAGTTGAGAAAGAGATTTAACGGATTACCAGAGAATGGAATTGAGCCACATGTATTAAGCGGAGAGGAAGTTTATAGTCGGGTTGAAAATATCACTGCGGGTGAGAAGAGTATATGGAATAAAAGGTCAATTTTCTTTGATCTTTCATATTGGTACATTCTTGATGTGAGACATAGTATTGACGTGATACATGTCGAGAAAAATGTTTGTGAGCCTTATCGGTATACTTTTGCATATACAAGGAAAGACAACAGATGGAATCAATGCAAGACTAGACTTAGTTGAAATTGGAATAGGAGTATAGTTACATCCACAACTTAGAGATGATGGTAAGAAGGCATACCTTGAGCCGACAACGCATACACTTTCAAAAGCTGCGAAAAAGAGTTTGTGTTGGTGTCTACATGACATAAAGGTGCCATATGGGTATTCTTCTAATGTAAGTAGGCTCATCTTAATGGAAGATTTGAAGTTAGTGGGAATGAAATCCTACGATTACCATGTGTTGATGCAACAATTATTACCGTGGCTATTAGAGCCATTATGAAAAATGACGTGCAAACCACAATAACAAGATTGTGTGTTTTCTTTAATGCAATCTGTAGCAAAGTCATTGACACTGAAAAACTAGATTAATTGGAAAATTAGGGTTTTACTTTTGTGTCGTAGCTGGAGATGCATTTTCCTCCTGCATTTTTTTGATATAATGGTACATTTGGTGAATGAGGTTAGACTCTGCAGTCCTGCTTACCTAAGGTGGATGTACCCTTTTGAACGATACATAAAGATCTTAAAAAGGGTATTCGAAACATCCTTACAGACCTAAAGCTTTAATTGTTGAAAGATATGTAGTTGAAGAAGCTATGAACTTTTGCAAAAACTATGTTCCAGATCATAAGGCAAAATCTCAGCATAAGGAGGAAAGAAGTAAGGGAACAAGAGGTCTGAAAGTGAAGAGTATGATCCATCAAGAGGTGTTGCAAGCACACTTGCATATATATATATTAAATAATATGGAAGAAGTTCATCTGTATCTAGATGAACACATAAAGAGTTTGAAGAACATGTATCCGAGGAAGAATGACAATAGCCAATGAGCAAAACAAGACATTCATACAGTGGTTCGAGAGAAAAGTTTCGTAAGAGAGGGGTGTGTCAAACACAATCACAATGTTAGCTTAGGGGCCTTCATTTTAGGTCGTCACTTGGCAATGTTACGATATCAACGGGTACTCTTTTTACACCAAAGCTCAAGATGATAAAAGTACCGTACAAAATAGTGGGGTGATAGTAGTAGCTGAAGCAATCCACTTTTCAAGCTCGAAAGACAAAATCCCTATGTTATCGCCGATGGCCTATTATGGAGTAGTTGAAGAAATATGAGAGATGGTGTACAACTAGTTCAAAGTTGCTTTACTAAAATGTAAGTGAATTAACAATAATGCAGTTGTCATTTATCAATAATTTAGATTTGTCTCAGTTGATCTTCAAAGAGTTAGGTACATCGAAGAGCCCTTTATTCTAGCAAGCAAGGCAAAAGAAGTGTTTTACGTCACAGATCCCGCAAACAAAAAATGTCGAATATGTTGATCTTCAAGGAAAAAACAGAAGGAAGGTGATCCAACCTTCAACATGGACGACATACTACCCTTCACTATAATTTAACCTTCTCTAATTGAGGTAGAATTGTAGATGACGAATATGTTGCAATAAATGATCATTGTGAAGGAATATGGGAGACCATATGAAGTAAGATATCCATTAGATTATTATATAGTGTTATATGTTTTTTGGTTGGTTTTATTAGACTGCTTTTGATTGTGTTAATTATCTATCTGACATAGATTTCTCTTGATAGGAACATGGATAGTTTTAATGAGGAGCACAATGATAGAGGCTTTCCTGAGAATCAACCGAATAGAGCTAGAAGAAGGGTTAGAGGAAGCACTAAGTTAGCAGACCTAGCAGCTCGGCAAGTTGAAGAATGTGGTCAGTTGCATGTGGAGTTCGATGGTGATATTCAACTAATTGGTGATAAGGAAGATCGATTTATTAGCTATAAGTTATATGGCTAGAAGTAAAATTTTCATTCTTATCCCAAATTGGAAGTTGGTTTCTCCCGACACAAATGACATGATTTGGCAACAAATTTTGGTATATATGTTTCAATACAAATTCATTTTTATCTTTATTTTTATTGGTTCAAATATAACACCTTTATTTTGTATATACATGTTCATTGCAACAAACCTATGATGTACCAAACACCAAGTAGATAGAGAGGCGTTGGATGGGGGAAGTTCGCCATAAATGGAAAGATTTCAAGAACAAACTGACAAAATATTACATCAATGGGAAATGACAGGGTGAGGACCCATGTGAGACTTATAGCTATCTCTCCTTGGGAGACTGGAGGTTGTTTGTGGCTTTGCAACTTAATCCCCAATTTATGGTAAATTTATATTATCATATTATATAAAATTGTCTCTAGCATTGGTATTCCATCATTGACTCAATTTTTTCTTCTTCTCACAGGAATTGAGTGGAGTAAATAGACAGAGACAGTTGAATAATTTGTATATGCATTTGATGTCTCGTGATAGTTATCGAAAACTTGAAAGGAGGATGATGCAGGAAGAGTTGTAGAAAGCGAGGGAAGCTATTCAATCTTATCCAAACATTATTTTCCAAACCCCATAATGTCCTCTACATCACAAGAAATAAAAAGCGGGTTGGCTTAAGGGTGACCAATATGTAAATCAAGACGTTGCTAATGTTACTGCAAGGATTGTATGTATTGTTTCCTACTAACACTTGTGAATTCAATTGTTTGATATAGCTGATCCTTTTTGTTGAAAAACTTGATGCTGTAGGATGAACTCAAAAAGCAGGCCACATAGGGTTCCTTCACCCAAATTGGTCAAATGGACATCTTGGCTACACCCATTGGAAAGCCTGACCACACCGGTCATGTATAGGGGGAGACAAAGGGCATTAGGGTTACAAAATATTTTAGACCAGGCACAAAAGCGTTACGAGGTAAACCCAATAGAGAGGTTATTTTCAATATCAGGGAGGAACTCGCCCAATCCATCAGAGATGAACTCACTCAATCATTTGAAGAAAAACTAAATCAATCAAAACTAGAAATGATGCAGCAGCTATGTGCTGAGTTTCAGTTTTTTGTCCAATCTGAGATAGAAAATCAAGAATGGATAACACATGAATCCCCAGCCTTCTCGACTAGCACTAAAGGAATTTATAACCCATCGACGACACCTATTCACGACTCTGCTTCCACTCTATAGGTTGGAGATCCTTATAATCTATATTTGGACGTCCCGGAGCTGTGAGTTGTAGCTGATACTCTAGTCACACATAAGCCACCAACTACCATCATATGAAAATTCTAGATAAGTTTGGTCGAGTCACTATGACTTGTGTTCGAGAAGGGGAAGAATCTACAGCCGTCCAGATCTGTGATTCAGAGGTTTGACACTTGGGCAGTCCATAAGATATTACATCCTTTGGCCGAAAAATTTTATTGGCACAGCAACGACACCTCTAACAATATGAAATACCTTACTTTTACTTATATCTTGTTAGACATCTTACTTATAATCTGTATTTAATGTTTTTTTAGGCCCACCATGGTGAAAAGTTTGCCTTCTTAGCAAGATTGCGAAACCAATTAAGGAAAATTAAGAAGCTTAACTTGAAGATGCATGCGGGGGTTGTAGGTGAAAATGTGACATATTCTTTTAGAATTGACAAGAAGGACATAAGGGAGTTCTTGAATTTGGAAGAGATTGACATAGCATGGGACAATTTGGCATCATGTAAGTTTTTTATCGGTTTTTAACTTCAGTTAATGCATTGTTCTTTAAGCTTTTAACCCCAATTATTATTGATATAAATAGGTACTTCCACAACTTGTGTGCCATGTTGGGTTC